>JAWDJE010000003.1:104925000-105187500 GCA_035047345.1 Bradypodion ventrale | reverse complement strand
GTCCTTTGAGACAGCTTGTTTTGACTAATGGAAGTGAGCAACTGATGATGAAAGACAGCTAGGATGCCTGATTCAACTTTATAATAGCCTTAGATTTTGCTTCACTTGTGTCTTCTTTTAACACAATTTCAATGTTAAGGACTACTGAGGGTGACAAAATGCAGTACAATTGTATTTACTTTCAGTACAATGTGTTCCGCAAAGCAAAGCCTCTTTCATTCAAACAATTAATTTGGAATTAAATATTAATAAATATACTGCAGGTAATAAATGACATACCCTAATTTAATTAAATATAGATTAGACTGCATTTTGTAAATGGTACATTTTTATAAGGAAATATAATGGAGTTGTTATGTTTATTTTTTATTGTAAAAATGAGCAAGCTTCTCCTGTGTTTAGCTGTTATTGTGTCTCATTAAATTTTTAGAAATAGCTATTTTAATTGTCAAGCCTTAGACAGACTGCAAGAAAAACCTGACACTTAAGTTTCAATTTTGCAATATGCAATTTTAATGAAAACTCTTGCATTCTGCTTTGTGATCTATCATGCAGTTCTTACAAACTTGAATCCTTTATCTACAAATGGCTGAAGCAAAATACCACAGAAATATGATTATTAGAGGAGGAACGTGTTGAAGTCGTTCCACTAGAGAAATCATTTCCTCCTCCTGCTGCTGCTGCAAAGTGGAGGGGAAGAAAAGTGTGTCCTTAAAGAAACAGGGGCCATCTTGGCTGCCTTTTCTGTTTTTCCAGAGCCCCAACAATCAAGCATTAGTGTAGATTCCTGATAGACACACCAGGACTTAGAGTTTGTTGCGAAAATGCAGTTCTAACACCTCTGCAGGTCAAAGCCAAACATCTTGAGAGGTGGGAGATTTGATTCTGCAGAATGGAGTACACAAGTGGCTCGCCAAAAGAAATATGTGACTCAGTTAACTTCTTTAGAGTTTCAGACTTTATACCTTTGCAGGCGCACCCCCCAATAAAGGACTCAGACACTGATGAAAGTGGATAACGGCATTGGGCCACATTTATTGATTCATGCCCTAGTCCGAATTATAAATTTCTATTGGTAATTGACCAATCATAATTCTTAAGGCAAGCAGGCCGAAGTAACACTGGTAAGGTACCACCCAAAATTGCCAACAGCAATTGTTACAATGTATCTATTTGTATCAATTTGTTTGTTGACAACAAACAAATTGTTGACCGTAGTCAATATCTAACTAATGACCCCACCCTCTGACGCGTATCCGTAAAATCACGGGGTAATGCATGCTGTCTAGCTGTAGCCATCACCCCATCGCCTAGTTCGTCGTTGACCGGACAACGTTTAACCAACTTATGCCTGTCTAGTGTTGTCCAGTCAATTGCGAACCTGCCGGATACCTGTGGGTCATAAATGTTTACCTTACCAGTGCTACCCGCCCATGTGACCAAAGTCAACAGCAGCAACAGAAACCCCTATATCAAACCATAGCAACAGTGTGGGATGGGCAAAAAAGCCAGGACCCGAGAGCCAATTGTGGGTCCCAGCCAAAAATTCCCACCCGGCCCCGAAGCGACCAAAATATCACACTGTTAACTAGGGAGGGGGTGGAGGGGAAAAACTTCTCCGCTCCGTCGCTTCGCAAAATGGCAGCTCGGCTGCCTCATGGCCGCCCCTTATATAAGGGTGCTGGCCACGCCCCCTTAACTACCCGGATGCCTTCGTCCGATGGGGGGCCCCCGCAAAGGGCGTGGCGGCCATTTTGGCGCTGCGCTCGCATTGCAGGTGCACCCCCCAATAAAGGACTCAGACACTGATGAAAGTGGATAACGGCATTGGGCCACATTTATTGATTCATGCCCTAGTCCGAATTATAAATTTCTATTGGTAATTGACCAATCATAATTCTTAAGGCAAGCAGGCCGAAGTAACACTGGTAAGGTACCACCCAAAATTGCCAACGGCAATTGTTACAATGTATCTATTTGTATCAATTTGTTTGTTGACAACAAACAAATTGTTGACCGTAGTCAATATCTAACTAATGACCCCACCCTCTGACGCGTATCCGTAAAATCACGGGGTGATGCATGCTGTCTAGCTGTAGCCATCACCCCATCGCCTAGTTCGTCGTTGACCGGACAACGTTTAACCAACTTATGCCTGTCTAGTGTTGTCCAGTCAATTGCGAACCTGCTGGATACCTGTGGGTCATAAATGTTTACCTTACCAGTGCTACCCGCCACACGGAGGGGCTTCAAAGAAGGCTCGACGCCCCCCCCCCAGACCGTCAGCTCGGTCAACCAGGCCTGCTCGCCAGTCCATTAACCAGAGGTCCATACCTCCCTGCGACAGATGGGCCCCATCCCCTGAGTAAAGCTCGTAATTTTGCAGACTAATGGCGGGGAGGCTAATGACGCGTCCGCCACCCTTGTCGAAAAGGAACCGGGCAATAGCCCCGTTCACGGAACGTCGGCTCAGTCAAGAGCCCCGAGGCCGAAGGCTCCCCTGTAAGCATACTGCGGTATCGTGTCCGACCAATTGAGGGTTGTCGCAGGCCACACATAATGTGAGTAGGGCAGGTCACTGCGAATCGCAAGGTTCCGCGATAGGCCAGTGACATGTCCCAAGCCATCGCCCCCAAGGTACATAACCAGGACATAGGCGAGTCAGCATCCCTGATGTAGAAAAGGAATGGCAACAGTTCCCGCCATAACATGCCGCGCTTACCATGCCACCTGAGACGTGCGGATGCACCCAGTCCCAGTCGGGGTCCCCACTCTGTCGCCGCAGCGTAACGCGCTGCCCCATGCAGCGTAACGCGCTGCCCTGTGCACGTGGCCATGGCCCACCAGCCATACTGTCACCGGTGTAATACGACACCCAGGGTCTGTCAAGGAAAAAAAAGGGGGGAGAAACAGTGCAGTGACTAAACTGGTACTCACGGTTGAAGAGGGCGAACACAAAACTGAAAACATTGTGATCCCCACCCTCCCATGCGGCGTTTGTCAGCCCCGGAGTACCCAAAAACAGCTGCAGTAGAAGCCACCCCTATCCTGAACGAATGGGTGCCGCAACGAGCCCCAGAGAGGCCAACACTGTCTAGTGCCTTCCCGGCACCCTTCAAAATTGAAATTTAGTAAGGGGAGACCCATCTTGGTGACAGAAAAACGGGCCATGGTGGATGCCACGCAGTGCAAGAAACTCCTGTAGGGCACCAACCGGACAGATGTCTGCCAAAGAACACCGTAGCAGTCTTACACCACTGCTTACGCCATGCTGATCTGCCTTAGAGGAGCGTATCCTCAACTGAGCCCAGTCTTTGGCAACATAGACATCCTCGAGTTCCAGTGCCCTACGACTTGCTTCCGCCTTAGACAGCATCACAAGCTCGCTGATGCGGAGCGCTCCAAAAAGGCCACCGTCGTAGCCGCATGAATTGGGCTGCCTCGTACTTATCAAAAACAGAGGCCATGCCAGCCCCGGGCCAGTTGGATAAGAACCCCTGGGGAAATCGGGTGGCGGTCGTCCGGGCAAAGCCCACGCTCCCACACCCACCCCTCCAAAACATGTCTCACACGGAAGTCAGCGGTACTATCCACATGACCGCCCACCTTGGCCATAAAAGCCAACACTGACAGCCTAGATGCTATGGTGCGAGGTGCAAGGCCCTGGGCAAGCAGGTAAACCATGAACCGAAGTACATGGGTCACTGGGATCGGCCAAGTCCCTGGCAGACGGAATTGGGTACAGAAATCTCCGAAAGAATTGAATGTGTGGTGATACATCTTACACGTGCATGGCGCTAGTAACAAGCCAATCGCCCGGTTCACCTCTCCTTGCCAATGGTCCATATCTCGTCCGGGAGTGGCGAGGGAAATTCCTCCGCATCCGGGGCCAAGGCACGGAACCGGGAAATCTGCAGGCGGGACAAAGCATCAGCGATATCATTATTGACCCCCGGGACATGCCTGGCCCTGAAGAGGACATTGAGGCGCAGGCTGCGCAACACAAACTGGCGCACTAGGGCCATGACCCTGGGCGATTTGGAAGTCTGTGAGTTGACAATGTGTACAACGGCCGCATTGTAACACCAGAAATGGACAACCGAGTTGGCCCACTCCTCGCCCCATAGCATCAAAGCCCCCAGGATAGGGAAAAATTCCAGGTACGTGAGATCACGCAGGCGACCCGTGCCTGCCCAGGCTGGTGGCCACCCACCATAGGTCCACTTCCATTGAAGTACATCCCATAACCCAGGGATCCAGAAGCATCGGACTGTATCTGAAAGCGAAGGGAAGCCAGGAGGTCAGACCTCCAAAATGATACTCCATTGCACTCCCTCAGGAACTGGAGCCAGATAAGCACATCTGCCCTGATACCCCGGGTGAGTCTAACCCTATGGTGGGGCCTAAATAAGCCTGTCACGGCGTCGCACAAGCGCCGAGCAGACGCCCTGCCCGGTGCGACGACCCTGCAAGCGAAATTGAGGTGACCATGTAGCACCTGCAGTCCCCTCAGTGATGCCTTGCGTTTAGCAAGCAAGTCCGAGATAAGGGCCACTATCCTCGACACCTTATCCCCCAGTAACCTAGAAGCCTGCGCTACCGTGGCAATCTCCACCCCCAGGAATACTAGCTTAGTAGATGGGCCCTCGGTCTTTTCGGGCGCTAAAGGGACACCGAGTTCCTCCATTAGCGTCTGAAATGTGTTGAGGAGACGTGTGCACGTGTCCCAGCCCCGTTCACCCCCGAATAAAATTCATCCAGGTAATGGGCTACAGACCGGGACCCTGACCAGCGGATGAAAGCCCACTGTAGGAATGTACTGAAACGCTCGAAGGCCGAGCGTGATATGGAACAGCCAAAAGGCATGGCCTTATCAAAGTAATATTCACCCCGGAACTTAAAAACCCAGCAACTCAAAGTCGCCTGGGTGCACCGGCAGGAGGCGAAACGCCGACTTGATGTCGCACTGAGCCAACAGCGCCCCCGGGCCACATGAGCGCACCATGCGCAGCACTCGGTCAAAAGATGCATACCCGACTGAGAAAAGGTCATCAGGGATAGCATCACCGACCGATCGGCCGGCTGGGTGGGACAAGTGATGAATCAGGCGAAACCCGCCCAGCGATTTTTTGGGCACTAAGCCCAAGGGTAATACCTTAAGATTAGGGAACGGGGGTGTCGGGAAATGGCCAGCGACCCTGCCCGCATCGACCTCCTTAGTAATGCTGGCAGCAGCTAACTCCTCCCTCCCCCTAAGGGACAAAAGGTTGAGGGCATCCTGGGGGGACCTATCACCCACGAAAGGAATACTGAACCCCCATCTAAAACCCTGAAGGAGGTAAACCGCATCCTCCTCCCTCGGGTACAATGCGAGCCAACGCTCCAACATGTCCACATTAATTGGGGAGGGGGCCTTTCGGTGAACCAGCTCCTTCTGTGGCAGTTTTGCCAGTCCCGTGTCCACCCCTTCCTCTGCCCCGCATCCCTCCAGGCCTGGGACAGGCGGAGGCCACATGGGGGCCAGCACAGGAGGGACACTCATGCCTGTACTTGCAATTCTTCCTGTTGCAGGAACCATTGGACGAGAAAGTCCAGCACAGCAGGCGGGCTGGAACCCCCTGCCCCGCCACCTGGCGGGGTGCCTGTGCTGGGGCCGCTCGCTGGACCGCACGTCCACAATGGTATCATTCCCCGGGCGCAGGGCGCGTGGGAGTCATGTACAGAAGCCACAGCCTCTGGCAGGGCTCATCCCACCTCATCTCGGGGTGCAGGGGAATCCGCATACGGAATTCCTCGTCATTAGCCAACCACGACGGGCCCGGGAAGTCAACCATCGCCCGGTAATGTTGTCCAAATACTGGACCATCGGAATCGCCAAATCCGGCCGAGCCCTGAGGCAGACCGCCATGTATACGAGGTAGGCCGGCAACCAGTTGGCCCACGTACGTGGTGGCATGCGACGACGCGCCTGCTCCTTATCCTTCTCATCTTGCCCCTCCCTCTCCTCCTTGGTGGGCTCTCTGTTAAGGAGGGAGAAGATGTCCACATACTCCCCCCGCCAGATCTTCTCTTTTGGGGTCTGGGCCAAATGGTCCCCCAGTGGCAAGGAATACCCTGCTGTCGGCAAAGCCGACACAGGTACGGTGGAAACTGCGAGCATCTGTAAAGGAGCCTGGACTAACCCGGTCACCCCTAGAAGATTCCCGACTGGGTAAGAAGCACCCCCCCACCACGGGGCCCTGGGTGATAGTTGAAGTCACCGAGTGGAGCGTCGGCGACTGAACCGCCGCACCACCCGTGCGAGGCCAAGGCCATTGAAAAGCCACCCCAAACGTGGCCATGTGTGTAGGTGCACTAGTTTGGACTGCATACTCACATGCTGCACCCCCATGGGCCGCCCCCACCGGGGGTTCCGACCCACTGGGGGCGTCGGAGCTCACGACCGCCATAGAGCTCGTCGACGGGGCTTGATCAGCACCGGCCTGTGGCTTGGGGAGCTGCAAGGCAGTGGCCGAAGCCGGGCCATGCGCCTCAGGCAGCTCGACCCGTCCCGTCGCCTGCTGCAGCCCAGCAGACGATGCATTGACCTGCACCCCAAAAGGGGCCCCAGGGTGACTAACCCGGGCCAGGGATGCCCCAAGGGCCGCAACGCGGGCCAGAGGGCCTCCACGCTGACATAGCCACCTAAACCAAGGGGGGGCAAAGGGGAGCGGTGGCCACCGCTTGCGGGCCGAGGGCCATGGCCCCTACTGGGCCCGTACGCAAACACCCAGCCTCCGGCCAAGGGGGAATTAACCCCATCCCATCGGTCCCGGTGGGCATAGGAGGCTGCTGGGGAGGCGCAGCCGCGGTCCTCCGACCCGGAGTGCGCCTCCGCACAGAATGAGCCGCGTTCGGAGTCGCCTTCTTCTTTGAGGGCATTGCAGCTAGCCGATGGGAAGCCGAAAAGGGAGAAAATCAGCAGCCAAGAGGCTCCCCGGTGAGGGTAAAAGCGACGGAGGTAAGAGGGAAAAACTTCTCCGCTCCGTCGCTTCGCAAAATGGCAGCTCGGCTGCCTCATGGCCGCCCCTTATATAAGGGTGCTGGCCACGCCCCTTAACTACCCGGATGCCTTCGTCCGATGGGGGGCCCCGCAAAGGGCGCGGCGGCCATTTTGGCGCCACGCTCGCATTCTTGTCACATACACATTATACAGTAGAACTTTGGATAAAGTCCAAACTCCGTTCCACAAGTTTGGACTTTATCTGATTTTTTACTTTATCCAAATCAAATGGGCGATTGATTGGATAACGTCCAAAAATGGACTTTATTCAATGTTCCTATACCAAATACCTGAGATAATGTCCATATTTAGCTGTTTTGGACTTTATACGATGCAGTACGTGTGAATTAAAACCACTACTTTATCCGAATCGGACTTTATCCAAGGTACCACTGTACCTTGATTAACCATAGAACAAACAAGTAACAAGTCTTATCTTGACACCCTGTCTCACTAAGGCTTTACATTCCCCATAGGATCAAATAACTCTCCACTAGACATTCAAGCTTAAATTTTAACTAATGGTCAGGGTATTTTAAAACTATAGCACAAACAGCAAAATGGAGTCTCTTTGGCTAAGAAGTTTCTATAATAAGTACTAGGTGATGTTTTAGGGACTCAAAGTGGGGAGAAAAATCTCAGGATGAAGGGATGGCAGAAGAGGAACAAGTTTATTTTTACTGTATGTCATAGCTGTAATGGTTGGGCACCCATCAACTCTCCACTGTCAGAAGTGCCAGGGCTCACAGACTTAGTGAAGAGCTGTTTGTATGTTGCAAACATTATATTAGTTTAAGAAGTAGTACAGAAAGAAGACTTTTTTGTCTTCTTGTAGTGGAGGTACAGATTGTTCCTGTTGGAGAGAACTTCCAAAAATTATGAGATTCCTAGCCAGCATGCTCTGTGACCATGCTGCCAGAGGTGGTGGTGGTGAGATATGTGGCATAGTTCATAAAAGTAACTTTTCCAAGCTTTGCTTTGAGAACCAACTCAACACCTGACTTTATATAATCACCAAAAAGTCATGAGCAAATATATCTATGATTAAGCCTGGGAATATAAGTATGCAAATCATATACTTTGCCTCCAGCACTATGCTAGAACTCTTTCATTGACAGACAGACATATGCTAGCCCTATGCTTGGACTCTTTCATAGACAGACAGATACTTTTAACATTACCTTTTCAGATGTATATCTGGACCTTCATTCCCTTCTCTAGGTTTCAGTTCTATAGTGTCTATATTGGCTATCATCATGTCAATTAGCTATGAAGATTGCCCTGGGAACAATATAATGCGGTGGTCTCCCTATTGACTTCTGCATCGCAGCGTGACACCCATCACTGATCCAGTTCCACGAGTCACTTTCTGGTCCTGAGCCCTTTTGGCACACAAAGTCCTCCTCAACCTCAGGCCAGTATTGATGAGTCTTCTGCCCTACATCAAGGTGGATTCAAGTGGGATTTAATCCACTTGGGGTCCATCACCCATCCCTGTGAACTTTGCCACCCAAGGCCATTAGTCCTCAGGATTGTCATGTTAGTTAACTGCTGCCTGATGATCAGCGTTGAGTCACTGGCAATATGGTCTACTCTATTATGATAGCAGGATAACCTGGCCATATAAGAATGGACTTATCCCTGAATAATGCAAAACTGATAGTGATCAGATATAGGTTGATCCTTCCATCTCTGCTTGGCACTCATAAACTTTCCACCTATCACTGTTTTCAAGAGTAGTCTGTTGTGTGCACTTAACCACCATTACAGAAAATTTAATGTAGCCATTATTTTTATTGGTACTGAAGGTTATTGTCACTTGAACTTCAGCTGAGCACTCAAAATGCTCTCTGGATATTTCCAAACAGTCCCAGGTGAATTTTAGCCACTGTTTTCAATAAGAGCTGTTGACCTCTTAAGCCACATCACTGTCTGCTGGAGTCCTGGCTATTTTGACATGCATTTTAGCAAAAGCAATGCCACTTCATCATAACAGTGTCTCAAGAATCTAGGTCTGAAAACCTCATCCATGCTATCACAGGATCAAACTGAATGGCAGGGGAAACAAATATCCCTGACAAGCAATGTGTTTTCCTTCTCGTAATGAGATTTCTTCAGAGACACCCATTTTAATAATCTGACTTGCAAATTAAGCCTGTGTTTATATTAGAATGCCCAGCCACAAAACAAAATACTAAATGCAAGACAGCTAGGTGACAAGTGTGTGTGTGTGTGGGTGGGTGGGTGGGTGGGGGTTATTAAAACACTTGGGGAAGCATTTTTGCCCATCCACAAAAAGACTGGTAGATACATAATCTAGTTTGAAGATTCTCATTAAGGTATTTTTCAAATTATTTTTCAAAAGTCTACTGACTGTCAAATTTAGTATCAATAAGCAGTGAGTTTCCTTTTTGCCCATGTGTGGATTTTTCTCCCTCTTGCTTACTACTAAGTAGAATACTTCCTTTCTGTTGTGTATATTTTTAATTTTAAAAAAGTTCTGTGTTTAAAAAAGAGAGCTTCCAATTTGTTGAAAAATGAATTTGCCACTTTGCATTTATTGAGGGATGCTATAAATTTCTCTGACTGTAATGATGCAGTTTCTTAGAATGAAAACTATAATTTAATAGGCTAAGATCTGAAAAATATAGGAGACCACTTGGATGGAATATAAGAGTATAATGGGATGGCCTGCTCTTCCCCGCTCTGGACCTCTGGCAGCTCTCCCAGGGTTTTACAGGTATAAAACACTCAAAAGTAGTTTAGTAGTCTCTCTTTCTGGGGGGGACTTGGTGATCATGCTTTTGGCTCAAGACTGCATAGGTGCAAAGTACAGAGCCCCATCAGGCACATATGTTTCATGTGGTCCCAGCTGACCCCTCACTCAGGAGGCACAACATGGATTCAAGCTTCCCACTCTTGCTCCACAACTAGCAGCTTCAACCTTCTGAGCTATATCCACCCAGTCTCTAAACTAGTAGCATTCTAACTCTTCATTCATTGTGACCTTTTTGATAACTTCATCCTAGAATATTTTCTATGAAGATTCCAAATCTGCCACCTTATACCTGATTTATTTTATTTTATTTTTTAAAAAAATCAGTTCAGCTCCAATCTGTATTTTTCTTCAGAAATTTACAGAAACTATGGATTTAGGATTAAGGAAATAGTCCATAATTGTTCCAAAATGATAGAAATTACTTATTTTTTGCTCTCTCTGCTGTCCTGAGTATTCAATTATTGTTTTGCTTCCCCACCCCCTTGGAAATGAGATACATTTTTTGTATGATAAATTCCCCTGTGCTTTTGATGCTACAGAGTGGTGCAGGTCTTTCTTTTTCAAACTGTATAATGTTTTGAGTAGTAGATGGCTTTTTTAAAAAAAAATTAGTTCCACTTGCTTGATGTCAAGCAGCAAAAAATATCTGTAAAAATTGACTACACATATTGGTTTCTGCTGCAGTGTTTCCCATATATGATCTTTTGTAGACAAGCATCCAAACAAATTATTCAACCTTGCTTTGCTCTGAGAATTTCACAGGTGACCAGCAACAATGGAGGTTAAGATTAAATTGTTAATTCGTACAGCCTATTAGAAGGGATTAGAACCCTTAAAATATTTCAGCTGATAATGGCCATGTAGAATTTGTCTGGAATTTATAATACCACAAAGAGTGATGACAATGGCCAGAATCCTATTGGGGTGTTAATGAAATTACACAAGTCATTGGCAATATGCAGCTAATTAACAAGGTACCAGGCATGTGATCAGACTTGTTAATTAGATGCAATTTAGCACCATGACATAGGTTATTTCACTTACTCTGGAGCAAAATCCCAATAGAATTCAGGCTGATGGTTTTGATTGGATTGCTAGCATGCCCCGACACGTTAGGTTTGACACATAAATTAAAGTTGTGAAAGATATTTCAGGATTGATTGCAGAAAAATTAGGGCATGAAATAAAATTTAGGTATAACCTAAAAATGAGTTGGCATCACTGCAAACTCAGGCTTAAATAATCTATCAGCCTCTGCAATGATACAGCACAATACATCAATGAGAGTGGTAGTTATTCTATATCGTTTTCCTTTAGGTTCTTACTTTTGACTCTAATGCACTTGCAAACTTAAAAACTACTGTTACAAACTCAGCATGTCTTGTATTTGTTTTTGCATTCTAAAATTTCCAAACAAAAGAGTGGCCTGAATGAATAACAGATACAACTGGAAGCCAGGCACTACTGTATATTAGAAGCAAAATAATACAGACCACAGAAATCTTTCTAACCCCATGCCTAGGTCTATACAAGTCACATCTCCTGCCAGACTCATTGCTACATTGAAATCTAGATGATATGAAAGAGTTCTTCTGTTTCTAGGTCATATAGTAAATTGCCAAAATGAAGCCACCTTTTGGTGAATTCATTCCATAATTTCTTTCACCTGACCTAGTGTGAGAAAGATTAGCCAGCAAAAGGTTGCCATTGCCTGGGGTATGACCGGTTATGGTTCAAAAATGCCACAATCTTCTAGGAGGCTCTTTCTTTGTACCCTATTATGGGACCCTAAGTCAGAGAAAGCACCTTTTCCGAGCTGTGATGTTCCCCATTGTCTTGTGTAGTTTAAGTCTGAATTAATGCAATCAGTGTAAGTGAGACATATCTTGTCCTTTACAGTTATCTAGGAAAAAGTACATGAAAACATGGATCCAACTGGTACTCTCAACTAAATAGATCCACTGAATCAACAAAATTTACATAAATATTAATTCCTATTCAGCAATTCTTTATTTGTGATGGAAACACTCCAATGGTGCTTCTGAAGTGGAATGATCTGCTAACAGGGTGCTGTCATTCCTCAGGGGGTTACCAAATGTGTTCATAGTCCTTACATTTTTCAATGAGACTCCTTATGTGTCATGTTCCATCTTGAGCAACTGATTAAATCACTTCAGCAAATGATTTGATGGGTCTACCAAGCTGGGACTAGCAATTAGATTTTGCCCGAAATAGTTACAATCACTGCCAGCCTTGGTGACTGGCACAGACCTCTACAATTCAGAGACCAAAAAACTCATCTTAGCGTTTCACAGATCTTTTGAGAATAAACAAAACAAAACAAAAACACTGTAGCACATTTTTTAAATCATGTCAGAAGCACACAAAAGGTGTTTTCTAGGTTGAAAGTCACATTGAAGACGAACTGTTATATGTTAATGTTAGCTTTCATGGATCAAGTCCACTTCGTCCACGAAGCTAACATTAAAATATAACAGTCTTCAAAGTGCTACAGCATTTTTTTGTTTATTCTTTGAAATGCTTGAAACACAGACTAACATGGCTACTATTTAATAATAATAATAATAATAATAATAATAATAATAATAATAATAATAATAATAATAATAATAATAATAATAATAATAATAATAATAATAATTCACAGATCTTCATAAGACTCCATAAAATGTTTATCATCCTAGGCTTGTATGCCTTCCAAACCTTTAATGTCATTCTGTTCCACTGTTTTCAAAAGCCAATTAAAATTATAACGAGTGCCCCAGCACAGCCCTATTTCAAAATAGTGCTTATATATCATCACCTGTATGTCATTTCTAAATTCTCACCACCACACATACGCACACACAATGTGTTTTGCCTAAGTCATGGGCACACATGCCAGTACCCATCTGTATAAATATGCAATTTTTCTAGCTGAAATGCACATCTACATCGAAGACTATACCACAGAAACATCATGTAAATAAGGGAACCTGACAGCATAAGTAATTCTTTTCATGTCTCAGGCCTCATGGTTGACTGCTGAACTGTGAGATCTGCTGTTTTTAGACCATGCTAGCTTCTACTCTTTAACCTCAGAAGCCTATGGAATCATGATTGAACCTTGAATCATGTGCTGGAGAAACTGTCTTTCTATTTTCCATCTTGGCTGACACTTGTTACCAACAGATGACTTCTTATCAACATACAATTTATCTCAGGCTTAATCTAAAGGCTACTCAATACAGGTTAACAAGTGTATAACTGAGAATGATACAATACTTAGGTGGAACAGACTGCCTTCCTGTACCTTATAAAAAAATTGGGGCAGGAAAAAACAGAAAGATTGATCAGAAATTACTACTACTTGTACAAAAGGAAAATACATAGAAAAGGCAGGGAATGCAATCCTTAGATTACAAGAAATGCCATTAATTAGAGACACCAATTTTGTGAACAAATGCTGAATATTTTAAAAATTAAACAGTGTTCAAATAGGTGGCAGACCAAGAGAACATGATATTTGTTGGCAGGAGGTGAGGTAGAGTCCGGGTTCATAACACAATGGAGTGTGTAATTGGCTCTTTTAAAGTTTCTAATCACATTTTTGTAAGATCAAATGAAACTGACAAGCAAGACTATTGGAAGACTGCCTCAGTACAATGGTGGCACTTGGGATTACAATGAAGTTATGTGGTAATTGTTAATCATTTTGAGGTTTCCTCTCAAACATAAAACATACCCAGACAAGTTGCTGTCTATTTGTTTGTTTGTTTGTTTGTTTAAAAGTTACTGCAGAATAAATAATATGGTCATTATTTCCAATCCTAGGTGAAGCATTTCCCTATAAAGAAGTTGCCAAATAAAAACAAGCTATTCGCTTCAAATATATTTTAAACAATGTTAATGCACTTTCACATGTCATCATTTGACAGTTCCACCATACATGCTAGTCTGCCACCAGGGAAATTTACATGCATTTGAATTCACCCTGCCAAGCACAGTCATCCCAGACTGACAGCCTATTTAACTAGGTGATAAGTTAATCTGCACAATGTTTGATAGATTTCTGTCTTTACCCAGGCCATACTTTGTGAAAATGATTCTGCTACAAAATTGGCAAATGTGTCATGTCTCAACTCAGTCCCAGTGAGTTTTTTTAAATAAAAAACCTAGACTTTTGCATCCATCCAACTATCTTCCTGTTCAATAAAATATTTATTTAGCAATAGCAATTACACTTATGTACTGCCCCATAGCATTTAGTACACTCTCTGGGCAGTTCACAAGTTAATTAGCATTTTGCTCCCCACATGCTGGGTACTGATTCTACTGACTTCAGAAGAATGGAAGGCTGAGTCAAACTTGATCCCCATCATGATCAAACTCACAATGTTTTGGCTGCAGTACAGCAGTTTAAACTGTGCCACCAGAGCTCATTTAGGGCAGCATCCTCTTGACTAAACACAAAGTGGAAGGAATAAGCAAAGATAAGCCGTGTGAGCAATACATAAAATCAAACAAATGCAGGAAGAACGTGATACCTTATATAGGATCACTTAGAAATCAAACATTTCAAGCTTTTGTGATTCAAAGATCACAATACTGTATATCTTTTTACGATTAAAAAAAATGTGCAAACACCTGGCTTCCTGTTTTTGAATTGTGAAAAGATATATTCTGCTGTTTATTTCCCCACAGGACATCTAAGCATACCAGCCTAGTTTAAACAACATGCCATTAACCCTGCCTGATGAAATGATCTTTGAATTACAAAAGCTTGAAATGTTTGATTTTTTAAGTGATCCTATAAGGCAATGATGGCTAACCTTGGCACTCCAGGTGTTCTTCAGCTTCAATTCCCAGAAGGCCTGATCAGCAGGAGTGCTGACTTTGGCTTCTGGGAATTGAAGTTCAAAAACACCTGGAATGCCAAGGTTTGTCGTCACTGCTATAAGATATCGCCTTCCTCCTACTTATTTAAAGTAGAAGGAGAATCACATGAATGTCCTCTCAGGTTTGTTGTTGCACAACCAACTGGATGACTGATCTCACAACCACTGCCAGAATACTTAGGGCAGAAGACTTCAATGATGGCCCTTTCACAGTGTACTGGTTTCCAAATTCTTTTCGTATGATTTTCTGTCCAAGGATCACAATGTCCTTAGATGTATTTCATCTAATTGGGAGGAAATTTTCATAAAATTCTGAGTGACAAATGGTGAGTCATCTTGGGTTCCTGAATTAGGAGGGAGAAAGAAAGAAAAAGGATGGACGGACGGACGGAAGGGACGAATGAAGGAAAGAAAGAAAGAAAGAATTTATGTGGAAATTTCTATTCAAACTCACATGCTGTCCTGTCCAAAAAAAAAAAAATTAAATCAGCATGGATTGAGACATTGTAATAAGTATCAGTTGCACATGTATTATCTAATTGACCATAATTCTTCTCATTTAGATTCACCCCCACTGGGACTCATAAAAGATCCATTACTCTGAGTTGTGTTTACATGGCTGAAACCACAAATGCAGGAGCTTCTCTGTGGATTGAAATGATGTCTACCACTGTCTTGTTCTGCAGAATTCTAATAATGTTTTGTGACATTCCTTTCAGTTAAGGTCCTTATCATTCTAAATAGCTTGTATTCCAAAGCACATTGGAAAGAATTACATATTACAACAATGGAACAAATTCATTCATTCTTGTATCTCATTTGATTACTCTGCATTCCAGCATGGTGAAACCAAACTTCACAGCCAAGTAATACCTTTACTGTTTTGCTTTAATGGAGCAGCACAGCTATCCATCTTTATACCAATATCATGAGCACTGGCCAAATGTTTTCCACTGAAAATGATTTTGGCTGAATTAACACTGGGTGATGTCAAAGTCCTGGCTATTTGCTGCTGCATTCAGCGTTTTAATAAGCATATATAATGAACCAGTTCATAGTTGGACCAATTAACTGTGGGTTTGAGCAATCTACCACTTTCAAAATTTATTCAAATATTATCAGTGATGTATACTGACCATAGGCAATGGGAAGCATGTGGGCTCCAACTCTACTATTTCTGTTCTAATTGCTCTCTTTCACCACTTTCCTACATGTGAAGGTAGGCAAGTCTGAATAGGGAGAGCTCTGTTTTCTGTGGAATCTCTCTACATAAGTCAGAGAGACTTAAGTGGAGAATGTCCACAGAGAGCAGAGGGATCCATCATGCAACAGAGAGTGATGAAATTGGAACAGAAGGAATAAGGCTCAACAAATATCTGTTGGAGGAATTTTAAATTATCATGATGTTAATCTTCTTTTATCAGGTTTTCCAAAATTTAATATTTTAATTCATCTATTGTATGGTTTTTCGACATGTTCAATATAAGAATTTGTTGTTGTTTTATCTAAATGTATACTTGCATACATTTAGATAAAAAGGGACTGCAATGGCTCAAGTGGCTAAGATGCTGACTAGATGGCAGGAGGTCAGCAGTTCAATTCCCGAGTACTGCAGGGTGGAATGAGCTCCAGTCTTTGTCCCAGCTCCTGCCAACCTAGCAGTTCAAAAGCAAGAAATTGCAAGTAGATAAATAGAGACCATTTCGGTGGGAAGGTAAACAGTGTTCCGTGCACTAGTCATGCCTGCCACAAGACCACAGAAACATCTGCAGAAGCAGACAGTGCTGGCTCTTTGGCTTGGAAACAGAGATGAACATTGAACCCTAGAGTCGGATACAACTGGCTTTCGAGCAAGGGAAACCTTTACCTTTATACTTGTATATCTATTACTGGTTAAGCTCTGTAGATACCATATGCTAAATAAATAAATTTTGTAAACCATCCAGCGTGGATAAAATACACAAATGGGCAATCAATCAATCAAATCAAACCAATCAATCAATTTATCCTAGCCAAACAAAGCCATTCTTACCAAGATCCTATGCTGCTCACTTCCCCGCCCATTACATACTTACCATATAAACACATTTCAAAATTGTATACTTACCATTACCATAAAGAGCTCATTTAACTAGGTATCAAAATAATTCTTGAACTTAGTGACAAATTTGTAAAGAAGACTCCCATCATTATACAAATCCTGCATCCCATGTTCAAATTTGTTGTTGTGTGCCATCAAGTCAGAACCAACTAATGGCAACCCTAGGAATGCTTTCAAGATAAGTGAGGTATTGAAGGGGTAGCTTTATGAGTTCTACTCCTCCAGTGAGTTTCCATGGCTGAGCAGAGATTTTAACCCAGGCCTCATGAGTCCATCATTCTATCCACTACCCCACATTGGGTATCCTCATGCTCAAATACCAGGAACGGAATCTAACAACAAAGATTCCATTTCAAATATCTGCCTTGGTTGATTTGAAGGCTTAAAAAACAGAAGCTACTTCAGATTCATAATACAGTGATACCTCATACAACGTCCAAACTTGGTTCCACAAGTATGGACTTTATACGGATCTGGACTTTGTATGAGGCATGCAAAATCCTAGCCGTGATGCCTCATACAGCGTCCAAATACTTGCCGCGATGCCTCGTACAACATCGTTTCCATAGAGATACATTGTACTGTAAAGCACAGACTTCAGTGCAAAGTCAAGGAAACAGACAGAAAACTGACAGAACTTTAAGAAATCATTGTCTAAAGGCTAAATCTATACCTATAAATCCAAGGAACTTGCTTTACGTTTCTGCACCCGTCCATCCTATCCCGTACCAAGCCTCCTGCACTCGCCCGAACCCGGTCCAGAGGTTACTACAGGGTTGAGAAAGACGCCAGTGGGGCAAGAGCCCCACGAATGTGAACAAAGGGAAACAACTTCAATTCCCAACATTCTCTGCACCACGCCGCACCACAGCCAATCATGCTGAGCAGCGCGAGCAAAAAGAACGTTGTGAAATGCGGCGCAGCCAATTAAAATCGAGCCGCAGAAAAAACCGCCACATGAACACAAACCACAAACGCAAAACTTCGAGTCCCAGCATCCTGCACACCTTGAGCATGCAGAATGCTGAGAAAGCCGGCATGCAAAAAATAAAATTGCAAAACGCAATGGGAGCGCAAGTCCGCCGCAGGCGGACGCAGCGCCTCACAGCCTTGCAAAACAAACACACACAAAAATCAACCACGAGACACCCACTGACCTTCTTTCTCGGTGCAATGGGGAGAAGAGGGACTCTCTCTCCTCCACTCTACCCCGCTGAAGACACGGTGAGACCACCACTGGCCTCAAGGAAAGTTGAGCCGGGGCAGGAAAAAAACCCAAAAACAGGCAGCAGTTCATCAGGGGAAGCACCCTCCCTGGCAGATGACTTGCTGCTGCCTTTGTACTTCCAATGGAGGTAATACAAAAGCAGCAGCCAGCAATCCGCAAGGAAGAGCACCACCCCTTACGGATCGCTGCCTGCCGATCTCCGGTTAGGTAAGCCGGGAGAGAAAGGAGACAGAGAGGAGAAAACCATCGTCAGGCAGAGATAGCTCTTCTCTGCCTCCTTCTCCCCTGACCTACCTAACAGACCTTACCAGCCAGGGGAAGAACGGGCTGACTGCCGGCTCTCCTTTCCCCCATTGCTGCATCGAAACCAAAATTCAAAGCAGCAATGGGGAAAAGAGAAACCGACAGGCAGCCTGTTCTTCACACAAACCTACACACCAACAACAAACAATAAAATTAATAAAAATTAATAAAACAAAAATAAATAAATTTTAAAAACCCATTAATAAACAAAAATTAAACCATAAAATACACAAACAAAAAAAAACCACAATACCACAAAAGCACAGACAAAACACCTAACTACAACACAAAAATACCTAACTCTAACAACACAACAACCACAAATAACACAAATAAACAACAATGAAATAACAAAAATAAACAACACCAGAAATAAACAAACCAATTACACAAATCTAAAGCCCAACCAAAACAAAAAAGAACAAACAGAAACACCTCCCAGCCCACCACCACAAAAACAAAACAAAGAAAAACCCAGAAGAAAGAAAACCAGAGAACTCACCAGCACGTCCTCCCTCCACGAGATCCGAACAGAAATAAAGAAACAAAGACTGCTTACCAGAAGAAGCCTCACCTAGAAGCCAGGAGAGAAAAAACCATGTGAAACTAAAACAAAACCACTAACAGCCCTACCTGCAGGGCGGAATAGTAAAAACAACTAAAAAACAATAAAGCCCTACGTAGAGGCCACAAGAGTAAAAACAAGTCAAACAAATAACAATACATCAAAAGTTTACACAAATAACAAAAATATGTTACATAAAAAAAATAAAAAAAATTATAGCATCCTCTATTGATTTTTAACTCAAACACAAACACACACGCCCAAAAAAAAGCAAACCACAATTTATAACAGCCCGGCATCGCCGGGCAAACTATGCTAGTACATTACAAAAACATGTCAAACAACCCTGATTTTAGAGGACTAACCATACAACAAGTTTTTAACTTTTGAAAACTTTATGAAGTGCAGGTTTAAACGTTAACATGTCCCATCATGTAGCACAGTGTTAATCTGCAGCCATGCGGCCGATCATCCATTTTGTACAAGCTACTGTAAACAATTACTGGATGGAAGCAAGGACAAAATGGATGCCAACATGTCCCATCATGCAGCACAGTGTTAATCATCCAAACAGTAGCAAACACCAAACAATTAAAATCGTGCTCAAAATCTCTCCTAAACACTCTTCATCTCATGCAAAACCCACAAGAGCAATGCACGCATGCACCCTGCCTTTTATACTGCCCAGGCACAATGCAATCTGGGGGAAAAAACCAATGCCTCATACAAAGTCGCAGCGACTTTGTATGAGGCAACTTTTTTCAAGGAATTAGGCGATGTTGTATGAATTTGATGTTGTATGAAGCGGACTTTGTATGAGGTATTACTGTAATTAGTAATCTCTTTTGTATAGTGAACCACTAAGGCTCAGTGAGGAATCTGTTTATTCAAAACATCTTGGATTTCCCAAGTTGCAGTATGTTGTTTACAGAGGGCACATATTGTCATGGCAAAAGAAAATGTCAACAGGCAAATTAAACCCACCTTCCTCCTTTGATGGGAAAACACAGTAGAAAGGTTATTTAATCAGCTTGCCTAAGATCATAAGTATGTCTCTTAAGGATGCTGGATCATGCATAGGATACACAAGGAAACTCTATTCTCAAACCTGGGCAATGCAAGTGTTTACTCTGGAAAAAATGGTTTGTGGTTGTTGTGGCCTGGCCCAACAGAGCTCTGCAGCTGGCAAGTGCTGCAGTAGAGGCAAGGGAGAGTTTCCTTACTTGAGTTCAAAAGGGGCAAAGCAGAGCCATCGTTGAATGTCCAGGGGTCAGATGGCAGTCAAGTTATACCAAAGAGGCAAGGGTTTTCCAGAAGCATAGTCAGGGTCATGAGCAGGGGGTCCAATATCCAGTATTCAGACACAAGAAGCTAGGTGTGCTGTGTCGGGTCCACAGTAGAGAAGAACTGATCCGACAAGAGCCTGTCAGCATGCCCCCTCTTTTAAGGAGAGTCAAGCTCCACAGTTGAGGGCCGGTTCAGGAAGCGTGTTCTAGCCCTCCTTTGCCTCAGCTGTAACTGTTGTCTCAAGGAGTCTCTGAAGTGAACGAATGTGCTGGCCTGCTCCTGATTATCCTGATTGCTGGCACTTGGCCTAGCTGTCAAGCTCTGATCCTCTGGCCTGGCTTGGCCCTGATGAACTGGCTCCAAAGTGACAGCTGGCTGCAGAGCTGGTGCCAGGTCTATGTCCTCCTGCTCAGCATACTGATCTGTGCCAGCCGTGGCCTGAGGGACTGGCAAGAGGTCCTCCTCTGGCTCAGGCTCCTCTGGCTCAGGCTCAGGCTCTGGCTCAGGCTCAGCAGGACTGTAGCCAGGATTCCTTTCAGGAGGGGCAAAAAAATTTCAGGGGGGCAACAATGTCACATTCACATATATAACATTGGCACAGCGGGGTGGGTTGGGGGGGGGCTTTTAGCTCAGGAGGGTTTTTGCCCCCCCCGGCCCCTCCTGGCTACGGCCCTGGGCAGCAAGCAACTGGGGTGGTTGACTGTCCTCTTCCTCCTCGCACCCAGGACCCCAGGTCACAAGAGTTGTGGACAGGACCAGCTCAAAAAAATTTGCTATCTGAAGCAGAGTACCAGATATTAATTCAAACACACACCCCTCTCCCCAGTCAGATTGGCAGTTTAATCTTATTTCAACACTGAGGATGAGAACTTCACCCAAGGGCAACAAGCTAGTTTATTTGTTCTCTAGTCAGTCATATCTGACTCTTGGTTTCAGTGTTCATCTCTGTTTATAGCCAAAGAGCTAGTGCTGTCTGCATCTGCAGATGCTTCCATGGACGTGTGGCAGGCATGACTAGACAACGGAGTGCAGAACTTGGATATTCTGGCATTAAAAAAAAATCAGAAGGCAAACATGAAAGTAGATGGTGAAAATGTGCACCTCTCAATCTAGTGTCAAACTTCAGTGTACCTTGATGCCCATCTTTATCTGAAAAGCAGGGTTTAAATCCAGTAAACACACCTGAATGATCTTTCACCCATGGCTATGCTATCTAAAGCTGATGGGAGTTGCAATCCGTCCAGACCCAGGAAAAGTTGCTGTTTGGGTTAACAAGTCCTAGAATCCCAAAGCCAGGTTGGCATTTCCATGCTGGCTCAAAGACCCTGGAGACTGAAGTCCAAAAAGTTAACTTTTCCTAGTCCTATGTGCTCCCTACCTTGGGTGTAAAATATGTGGTAGCAAAAGCCAGAATTCAAGTAAAAAAGGGAAAATGAAAGGCGTCACTGTGAAATTTAACATTTCATTAAGAAACTGTTTGCATACAAAAGGCAAAATTATAGAATGTTATTTTTCCAGGGACTGGGAAAGTTACTGCTGTCATTAGGTAGAGCAGAATGTCATGTCGTCTCACAAGAGTGAAATAGGATACAATGGCCAGATAGAAAAGACAGAGGTGGCATCTTGTCCTTTGGTACCAGGAGCAAGAAATGTCATTTTGGAATCTAACAGCACATTCTGTTGGTCCTGTCACATAGGACCAGGATACAATTTACATCATCTCTTTGTTAGACAGAGAGGTGTGTTTGTTTTTCAGTTTCCTTCTCATTTTTTTAACTCTTTTGACTTTGAAAAGAAAAACACTTCTGTTTTCAGGGTTTCCTTTGTCTTAGTTACTTGTTCATTATTTACTGGAGCAGAATACCAGATTACAATTCAGAATTAAGGACAACATGGTTAATAGATGCATTATCCTGTCTCAAGACAAATGCATTGCAGACCCAGCACCGCCACTGAATCCAGGCAAATCTCATTTTCATCTCTTCATGCTGTGTACACCTGTGGCTTGTTGACAATACCAAAATGAGAGCAATGTGACGCCCCACAGCTTCTCAGTATAGATCAGCACAAAGGTACTTAGCACAGGTGTTATCTGTAATTTTGATATATTAGGAAATTTCTTAGTGTGTGGTGGCCTACAAATTCACTGCTCCACTTATGCGGTGGATGAGGTTGGCACAAATCCATAGGAGGAGTTTCATACACACTCCGCCAAATGGACAGCAGACATTTCCCAATGTAAGTTGAATTTTCTTGTTATCAAGAATGTTAGGACTGTTAAAAATTAGTGCTGAGAAGTTGTGTCAGAAGTAATCTGGGAATTGAGATGAACTGAGGGACAGCCAAGCAAGTGTAGATATTTTGTCCTGCTTGACTCTTGGTACCAATCACATCCTTCCAGTTCAGTGGTGCAAAACCTATGGCATGCGTGCCAGAGGGGGCACTCATAGCCCTGTCTGTTGGCATGCACACCATCGCCCCAGCACAGAGTTCACCCCGCCCCTCTGTTTGGGCACTTGGTTTCTAAAAGGTTCACCATCAGTATTCTAGTTCAATTCCATCCCTTTTTGTTAACTAATTTTTCTTCCTTCTCTTGCAAGGGAAAACAAACCGAGGGTTGTGATGCTCTCCAGCCCACTTAAACACATAGAAGCCAGCTCTAGAAGCTTCAGTTTTCAGGTTCTATCTTGTCTCATCCTCAGTAAACTGATCTGTAACAATAAACTTCTGTGTTTTTCTTTGTACCTTACCCTGGGCATCCAGAGTGATTGCTCCTAGTCACAGCCACATGTTTGACTGACTAGCCTGCTGCACAGGGCTAAAGTAATTGCTGACAGATTTTCTACAAGTGCATGCAATGAAACTTTGTTTATGGCTAGCTCAAGAAGTTTAGTAACTAGCTAGATATTCTTTTTTTTTTTCCGTGTCTAGGCCAGACATGAAACTGCCAAAATGAAGGCACCTTCCGGTGAGTTCATTCTGCAGGTCCTTTCGCCTGACCTAGTATGAGAAAGATTTGCCAGCAACCCAAGGTTGCCATTATCAGGGTACGCCCGATTGTGTGTGTGTGTGTGTGTGTGTGTGTGTGTGTGTGTGTGTGTGTGTGTGTGTGTGTGTGTGTGTGTATATATATATATATATATATATATATATATATATATATATATATATATATATATATATATATATATATATATATATATATATATATATATATATATATATATATATATATACACACACACACACACACACACACACACACACACACACACACATCACTTTGTCTGAACAGGCTAAACCTGGGGTCAGCAATCTTTTAAAGTCAGGAGTCCCCACCACCACTGCCATAAATACAGCCATAAACGCATTTACGGCTACTGTAAATGCGTCAGTGGCCTCTTCCAGTGGTGGCGGCATCAGTGGTTGGAGTGACAGTGGAGGCTGAATTATTTGGCACTGCAGGACGTAGGTTGCCAACCCTTGGGCTAAACTGCTACTGGATGGTTTTAACTTTGTTTTGGATTTTTGGTGAGGTTTTTTTGGACATTCAGGGTTAAATTAATGTCAGTCAAAGACAGTTAAAAAGAGGGTGGTTGTGTATTTTTTTATTTGGTTTTTTTCTTGCTAGCTTGTTATAGTTTACATGTTGCTATGAAGATATGGTTTCCTATACTGTCTCAATTTATTGTGAAAGAAGCTGCTAATAAAGCTGTAGCTTACTCTGCCCCAATGTTGTGAAACTTTCTTCCAGCTTATGAAGTTATAACTCTTTTCAAAAGCCGTACATATTATGAGATATCATGTTTCTATTCACTCCTATTCACTCTTACTTGTGCAAATCATTCAGTTGTATCTACCAATAATAACAAATTTGTGTTAAAAAAGGAAAGATAATAGAATCTCTTCAAGCAGCAATCAATTCAATGTTTTAGGAAGACATACTGAAAAAGAAGGCACAATTCAGAATAGCTAGCTGCTTTAACTGTTGACGATTTTCTACTTATTATATTTAAACCCCGCAATAATCCTCAAGGTAGCTGAAGTTTAGCATGACCATAATGACAAAGGGCCCCTTTCCATTAGGGAACAAAACCCTGTAAATCAAGCAGCTTGCTTGTGAAAGCCTGCATATAAAGGCATCATGCTAAACACATGGATACTAAGCAAGTGGTTTCTCTTGAATGGTAACTATGCGCAAGCACTCCATTTCACCCTTCCCATATGGCGCTTTCACTATTCAGAGCTTGCAGGTAGCAGAAGGAGACATTCGAATGCAGCCTGATCTCAAAGCTCATGAAGTATGTTGGGGGTCAGTCTGGCACTTGCTCTTTATGGACCACAAAACACTAGCTGTAGCATCTGCAATCCAGAACATCATATGGCACATTTGAATATGGAGCATTTGATTCCCTACCATCTAATGCTGATTTTTGTCCTTTTGAGAGCCAAATGCAAATACATACATGTTCCACATGCATAGTCGAAGTGAGTGGTTTCTTAGCAACAGCAAACACTTGAAAAAGACAGCATTGTCTTGCCTAGGGCTTTAAAAGATATATAACCAGAACTATTATAAAATGCTGTAGAAACACTCGATACCAAAGCTGCATGGATGTCACTGTTTAAGTGGATATGTAACAAAGCAACCTCAAATCATCATTCCTTCGGTTATATAGGGGTCAAATTACACGTTACAGATAGCACATCATTAAACGAGAGAATTATTTCAGTGCTGAAGACATCTGAGCATTTCATGCCATGCAAATTATCTAGTTTTGTCTTGTCATTGGTCATTGCTAAACACAAATGTTATTTACAAGCATTTTTGTTCAGCTACAAGGTTTGCCACAATGATGTTTCTGGGGACGGAGACCAGTGTAATTTTAAAGTCTGATGTCACGCTGTCTCTAATTCTAGATTTGAGACTCAGGTTCACTTTGATGGTTCAGTGTCAGGTCTGAAGAAGAGAAGCATCTTGCTGAAGTCTAGGCTCTACAAATGACGAGGAACCCACACTTCCAGGGTTCAACAGCCTACGGTTGAGCAGAGTGCTTCTCTTCTGCCCCAGCACTGAAACTATGAGGGATGTGGGGACAGAGAAGGTGCATAAGCACATTCTCTTTGTCGATTGTAAAAATGTGAATGACATGGTTCTTTTCCAAATCACCATTTCTCTTATTTCCAGGTGTTTTAAGATAGAACGTAGCCATTGTATGCACTCTTTCACTTGATTTTGAATTTGGGTCATCATCACATGGACACTAGAGGGAGCCACATTGCAATGGCTTCACATCTCCAATCTAATAGACCAGCATTTCCCAAACTATATTCCGTGGAACACTGGTGGATTTTAATTCCCAGAAGCCTAAGCCGGTACATTAGCTGATCAGTGCTTTGGGGAATTGAATTAGGTTTCTGGGAATTGAAGCCCAGAAATCAAAGTTATGGAAACACTGCAATAGACACACCTTAGAAAAACTACTGTTCTGGACTGCAGCTCCCATAATCCCCTCAAGTATCACGTTCTGTGGGTCTGTTGGCTGGGGGATACTGGACTTTAATACAGATGAATAACTTTTTATGCTTTTAGCTGTAATAATGGCCTGACTGAATTTACTGAACAAAAATACCTAGAGCCCACAATAAATGCTCACCGAGGTTGGGGAAATATGTAGCAGGTGTCAAAAAGCAAACATGGTGTTTATAATTATGATTTACTATTCAATAAATGCCAAGTCAGGATAAGGAAAAAAAGCAAGAAAGATAACACTGCTATCAAAAATACACAGTACAGTAAAACCCCTACTTACAAAAAAAAAAGTCTGTTCCGTAGGCTTTTGCTTAAATCGAATTTTTTTAACTCGAAACAAACCCATAAGAAAAATCATTTTTACGTAACTCGAAGCAAACCCATAGGAAAAATGAAATGTTTACGTAACTCGAAGCAAACCTATAGAAAAAGAATCTTTATGTAACTCAAAGCAAACCCATAGGAAATCATGTAAATCAGGACATCGTTTTAGTGCAAAATCATTATGTAAGTTGGATTTTATGTAACTCGAGGCATTTATAAGTTGGGGTTTTAGTGTACTGCAATTTTTGCCACACAATTTGAAAAATATAGAACTTCTGTAGACAATAAAAATAAGGGTCATTTAACTTAATTTCCCTATCGCACAACACTAGAACTAGGGGACACTCCATGAAACTTTTGGGTGCTAGTTCTCAAACAAATAAGAGAAAGTACTTTTTCACCCAGAGGATCACTGGTCTATGGAACTCCCTGCCAGAAGAAGTGGTGACAGCTGTCAGTCTTGACAGCTTTAAGAAAGGATTAGACAAATTCATGGAGGTCAAGGGTATCAATGGCTATAATTAGGACAACCTTCGGGTTGGAGAGATAGGCAGGATATCTCTCAATGCCATTTCCAGGGAACCTAAGCAGGTGAAGGCATCTGCCTGGGAATACCCAGAAGCAAATGGTGAGCCACTGTGTGAGACAGAGTGCTGGACTGGATGGGCTGTAGCCTGTTCCAGCAAGACTGTTCTTATGTTCTTAACTTCAACCTTTATTAAAAAATAAGGCACATTTTGTAAGGTGAAAGAAAGGTGTGGCTTTTCAGGGGTATGTGTGTGTCAGACCTGTCAAGTATCCCTTATTGGCCTAGAAAACCCCATATTTTAACCCTTCTTCTTGTCCTCCTCCCACTTTATTAATTTCCCCATAATATCACGTTTTTTTAAAAAAAAATCCCAAAGCTGCAGGTTTTTTTCCTGCCACCAGAGGCTTTTCGCTTGTGGTAGGGGAGAGAGAAGGTGGTTTGGGGCAGGGCCTTCATCTCTCTGCTTCCGTTCCAACTTCCTTTGACTCCTCGTGGGCCAGTGCGAGGGGAGGGGGGAAACAGGAAGAAAAGAGCTGCCCGATGTGGCTGGCCCTGGGCCAGAAAGGGCCAGCATGGATGCCCCGGCGCTTGCCCCTTCTGGGTAAGTCTGTTTTTTTGTTTTGCTTACTTTGCTCTGTGTGTGAGAAGGAGACAGAGATAGAGAAACTTGCCTTTGTGTGTGGGTGTGGGTGTGGGTGTGGGTGTGGGTGTGGAGAGTGATGGTGTGTGTGTTTGTGGGTGAGGGGCCAGGGTCCAGACCAGATTAAACAGAGATGACCACTGAACTCTAGAGTCGCATATGACTGGCTGTCAAGCAAGGGATACCTTTACCTTGCTTGAAAGCCAGTCGTATCTGACTTTAGGGTTCAGTGCTCATCTTTGTTTCAAAGCCGAAGTGCCAGCGCTGTCTGCTTCTGCAGATGTTTCCATGGTCATGTGGCAGGCATGACTACAGGAGCACACCAAATGCTATTTACCTTCCCACCAAAGTGTTCCCTATTTATCTACTTGCAATTATATAAAGTGGAATGTGAGACATGGTTTGAATGCATTTTGTATAGATTAATCATCACTCAAACAGACAAATTTCAATATAATACAGGTAATATGTCTTCAGAACTGCAAAAATAACAGTGAAAGTACAAATAATGACATCATGAGGTGGTGGTTTGGTAAACATAAGGTAGACCCTAGGGAAAGAGATGCCTGAGGGTGAAAAAATAAGGCCCTAGATGGGAGGAAAGAGGCAGAAGAAGATGAGCCACTTCTGTGTGGTGGGATGGAGGCCCCACTAGGTTGGTGGGGCTCAAGCTTAAACAAACAGGAAGATGAGGGGAAGGGGCTTGGACTAATCCACATACCCTATTTGTTTCCCTAAATTTTCTTGCTTTTGAACTGCTAGGTTGGCAGGAGCTGGGACAGAGGCAGAAGCTCACTCCATCTTGCAGTACTTGGGTATCGAGCTGCTCACCTGCCACCTTCCAGTCAGCACCTTAGCCACTTGAGCCACTGCAGCTCAGTGGTTAAAAAGCTCGCCTTGTTAACTGGAAGGCCGACATGACTGTTTGAGCTCCCATCTCTGGCCCAGCTCCTGGCAACCTAGCAGTTCAAAAGCAAGAAATCACAAGTAGATAAATAGAGATCACTTTGGTGGGAAAGGTAACAACATTCTGGTGTCTAGTCTGACACATGTCCACAGAAACATCTACAAACAGGCAGTGCTGGCTCTTTGGCTATAAACAGAAATGAGCACTGAACCCTAGAGTCAGATATGACAGGCAGCATTGGATCTAACAATAGGTAAAGGTAAAGGTTGTCCTTGCTCGAAAGCCAGTCATATCTGACTCTAAGGTGCAGTGCTCATCTCCATTTACAGCCAAAGAGCCAGTGTTGTCTGTGTTTGCAGATGTTTCCATGGTCATGTGGCAGGCATTACTAGAGCCCAGCAAGTCACATGGCCAGATTTGGCCACGCCCATAGATTTGGCCACACCCACAGAGGAGTGTGCCCAAAATTTCCCTTATTTTTAAATCCCAAACTTGACAGGTATGGTGTGTGTGCATGTTCCAGTAACATACAACATTTGGTATGGGTGGTTATTTCTTTTTAATAGCCAGTAAATGAGTTAGACAAACCCTTGGAAAAAAGATCTGTCAGTGCTATTAACTAGGAAATTCTCCAAGGACAAAACCACAAGCCAAATTGCAGTTTGGGCTTTCAGCTCGTCCTATACTAGCAGCTCTCAATTGAGATTTTAGAGCTTTAGATTATGATACTTTTCTGAGATCTGGAAGCTGAGGTCCTGCCTATGTATAAGGCACAGAGTAAGACATCTGTTCATTCTGGCTTTTATACTGATAGCAGATTTATTTCTGGCAAACTAGTTGGAGTCTAGTTTCGCTGAATATTTGAAATGTTAGGCTGGTGGCACTGACTGTCTTAAATTTGTTCTTCTCTTCCTGAATGTTAACAAGCTTGCATAATCAAGCAAACTTGATTAAATGAATAGCATTCCATATATGATTCAATTCTTCAAAACATCTCTTGTTTATGAATGTATGACATTGTGTTTCTGTATTCATAATTCAAAATATCTGAAAAGGGCTTGGTGTTGCCAGTATGAAAAAGAATGTCAAGTTTTATATGGAAAAAGCAGGCTGAATGTTGACAATACCAATGTCAGCAGTCATGACAGTTTACAGGATACCATCTTATTCTTGCTACTGTTCAGAAAGAGACATGAAGCAAGGGAAAATCCTAGAAGCCGACTTCTTCTTTCATCAATTCACCCACAAACCTCTCACACAAACACAAAGCAATTGTGTTGGCTATTTTTGACACATGTGTATTGTGTATTTCTGCATGTACAATACTTCAATGAACCCTATTTGTTTAACATCTACATTTTTACAACCAGATACAGAAACCCTTTGGAAGGATGAAGTCCTGTTTGCGCAAGAAGAAGTACAAAATTCAAATGAGTCTTGATTAACAAGATCAGAGTTCACATTTCCCTAGATCTTGAGCTGATTTGTCCTTTGGAAACGTGTCAAGAATTATACGAAATCCTGAATGTTTATTGAAAGTACTCAGGGCTAGGAGAAGAACCACTGCTCTGTACTAAATAATTTGAATATGCCTTACAAAATTGTATGCTGATTCCCTGGAGACCCATGGTAAACCTTTCCCTTTCTGGAGAACTATATTTAAACTAAGCCTCTGATTTTTTACTCTTGAAAGAAAATGTGTCTTTTGACTCTGTTTCTGTGTCCTATAGTTTCCCTAAGACAGTGATGGTGAACCTATGGTGTGCATGCCAAAGGGGGCACTCGGAGCCTTCTCTGTGGGCACGCACTTGTCACCCCAGCACAGAGTTTGCCCCGCCCCTCTGCACAGCAGCTCAATGGGAGTGCTTCCACCCACTCCCCAGCATAGAATTCACCCCACCCCTCTGCTGTGTAAACGGCAGGCTGTTGAGCTCTGGCACTCAGTCTGTAAAAACGTTCGCCATCACCGCCCTAAGATCTCCCACAAAGGTGCAACAATGTACCTACCTTGCAGAGTTCTTGCTGGTGAGCTTATTCCATGCATATTCAACGTGATGAGAAATCATTGTTTTTCCCTTTTGACATTGACACTGGGGACATTTAGAGTTACCTATTTCTGAATGGGGAGGGGGATGAAGCAATTTTACTTTTTAAAAATCATAACTCAAAAATCATTTCCCCAACATCCCCAAATGTGGCACAGAGCAAAAGCAGGCTGTCTGCTAAAACTGTGCCAAATTTTGTGCTGATCTGAAGCCCACTATAATGTTTTGCATGGCGTGTCTCCATTTCTAGAATTATCCTAGAAAATGTTGATTTGCTCTGAGAGCACAAGACAAACCTATTATGCTCCTTTAAAGATGTGCCACCTTAGATGCAAATGTTTAGAAATAATATGGAAGGAAGAGACAAAGCATTCTGTATTTGGCAACATATCTTTACTGCATCCTTCCTGTTCATTTAATGACAATACATAACTTAAGTCTATGCAACAGTTCAGATATTTCTTTTTCTAAACTCCTTTCATCTCTGTATTTTTAAACGACATCTTCTAGACCTCCTCTAAGTAAAGATAGTGCATGGTGTAGTAAATCATCAGGAATACAATAAATGGGAGCTTTGTACTTAGTGGAACCTTTGAACTCCATGACAAATCTATTGAAGTTTTCAAAAATGATGGAGTGTCTTTATGTGCATCTAGAGCAGGGGTGCCCAAAATTTTGGCCGCAGGCTGGTCATGTAGTTGAGTGGGCCGGTCATGTAGTTCCTCCCACCAGAAGTGGAAATAACACGTGCCCACACATACACAAAACACTGCCATAAATGTGCCCACGGCTGTCATAAAAATGTTAATGACAGCCACGGGTCCTTTATGGCAGCATTTTGTCTATGTGTGCATGCGTTTTACTTCTGCTTCCAGGAGTGGCAAGGGCGGTGTGGGCCGGATGATTAGGTGCCAAGCGCTGGATCCAGCCCATGGGCTGTAGTTTGGGCACCCCTGATCTAGAGCAAACACAGTAGAACCCCGTATAGCAATTGCCGCATAGCGATGAGGCTTGGAGAGGGAAATCTGTTCCACATAGCAATTGTTCCTATGGGAAAATCTGTACAATGATTTTCCAATGGGAAAAACCACTTAGCACCAAACATTGTTGTATGCTATTTTCTATAGGGAAAATCGTTGTATGGATTTTCCCATAGGGAAGATCATACAACGACAAAAACCACATAGTGATCAGCTCCGTTGAATGGATTAAATTTGTTATCATTATAAACAATTGTAACTGACCTGGAGACGAATAATAACTTCTTTGCCTGGCTTCAAAACTGTACTGAATGTCTAATTGTTCCTTATAAGAAACTTGCACTAAGTAAGAGAACTCATTGTCTGATAAAGATATTGGAGTGAACTGTACCAACAAAAGTCACTGCTCCTTAGCCAGAGCATAATATCATTGATGTACAAATTATTGAATAGGTAGATTGTAGGTTTTCCTGTGTGTATGTTTTGGAGTGTTCCTTTTTTTTAACCTAGTTGGATTCTTACAACACCCAGGAAAATCACACTTTCTTTGTAGTGAGATTTCAAACTAGCAACCAGTAACCTACTAGCAAGCATGCCTCTACAGAAAAAGCCCTGTGGTTGTCAATGGCAGAGACACCCAGTACCTCCCATTGCATCAAATTAATCAACAATGCCTTCTGACAAAGAAGATATCCTGATGATTCCACAGATGACTAATAATCTGATGGGTGGATGGCTAGGTTTTGTTGCTTGGTATTGATCTTCCAAGTATTGTATATCCCTGTTGTGTGTATCTCATAATTAATCTCAGTAGAAATCTTTCATTATGCCATTTTTATTCATTCAAAACCTCTTTCCACTGACTTCCATAGTTTATACATCTACCCCTGGCACCTTGCTGTTGTTGAGACACTGAATGTACACAGGGATTAAAAAAAGCTCAGCTGGTACTATCTCTTTGGTGAACACCTTCTGATGGTTTACAGTTCATTAAAATAGAAATATTTTTTCTCTCCATTAGTCATTCACTTGGTAGCAGCCAGAAGTTCTCTAAGAACTGAATTAGACACAACATTAAATATGCCTTGATATTTAATATGCAGATTTTGTAACATGCAAATAGAGTCATGGGGGTAATAATTAATCAGACTTTACCATCTCTTCCCCTGCTGTTATTCTGAGAAAAATCCCAACTCTAGCACCCATCAGGGGTTTGCCCCCAAACTGAATACCAGCTTCAGATGAAGGAATTTCCTCAGAAGTACTGCATAGAAAGAAAAGGTTTATTCCTTTCAACATGTCTGCTCTGAATTATGATCACTGCCTCTCCAGCTGATAAAGTTTGAATTTTTAAATAACTTCACATCAGACATGAACATACATTTAATGTCACATATAGTTTGGTTCTCAGACAAACCAACAGGATATCACTGAGATCATTCTTCATCATCTGTCTCATCTGAACAGAGAATACACCACCTAGCCCTTTTCAGTTACTAGCAAATTATGCATATTCAGGAAAGTGTTCTAGCTCTCTTTATACCTGGTTTTGTTGCTCTCTCACACATAAGGAGCAAGAAATCCAAAGAAGAGAGATCCTATTGTTCTCAAGGATTTTTATTATTATTATCAAAGGTGTACACAATCCACCAGATGTTTGAACCAGAGTTTAAAAACCCCACTGGTCAGATCCTAGCCCTGGACCAGAGAGTCAGTGAGGTATCACCTGATAATGTAGCTGGTACCTAAGTAGTGCTATTCTCTGCAACTGCCCTATCGTGATCTCATTAATGCCAATCACACTCAGATGTTGTTAGTCCGCCCGCCCCCCCCCCCCCCGGAAGGAGGGCCTTCTCCATGTCCGCACCAACTCTCTGGAACCTCCTGCCAACAGATCTAAGACTTCAAAGAGAATTGCTGCCCTTCAGGAAAGGATTGAAGACCTGGCTGGCAGGGCAGGTGTGGGGCCCGAATGGGAACACGGTCCCCGCCTGCTGGCTTATGTAAACAATTAAGATCTCTCTCTTCTTTTTTTATAGTGGGTGGGATAGGTGGGTGGGATATGGTTTTTTTAAAGTGGGTGGGATATGGGTCTTTTAAAGTGTTTTTATGTGTTTTTAGAACTTGTTGTAATGCCACCCTGAGTCGGGTTCTGCCTGAGTGGGCGGCATATATAAATATGACTATTAAATTAAATTAAATTTATGGTGATTAGCAACTCCTGCATGCCTGTTGCATTTATGTGCCTCTGAACATTGCCAATCCAAACTGTGTCCACATAGTGTCTCTTTGTTTTCTCCTTCCAAAATGTTAGAATTTCTTCCTTTTTGTAGAACATGTTGTCATTGCTATTACTGCTATCTACATTCAGGCATTTGTACAAGGAACATTGGCTTGATTGGGAAAAAACCTATTTTCATTAAATTGTTTCACACTTTGCATATCTCTGTCTGCTCTTAAGTATTTCCAATGCTTGCTTAATTGCGGTCGTGTTTAGCTGGTATTTTTTCCACTACTGCCTTTTTGGTCTTTTTATTTTATTATTGTCCCATCTTTCAAAATGTTCAGCCAATGTGCTTCTTTCCTCATGTTACTTAGCTTAAGGCTAAGATGGTATTTCCATTTTGATTGTCTCTCCTTCCCTTGTTCTTTTCAATTTATTGATCTTATATCCAAGTTCCCTTGTTACTACCAGAGCCACACTATGTATCCATTGATTTGAACATGTTAGTTCCTCCATAGATATTGTTACAATAACACAGTGAATAGCAGCAATTATTTCTATGAGCTTTTTCTGTGGCACCAGTTTTAAGTTTGGTACCTTCTTTGCAGGCACACACCCCAAAGAAAGACTCAGACACCGGTATTGGATTAAAGGCATCGGGCCACTTTTATTGAATAATGCCCTAGTCCGAATTATCACTTTCAATTGGTGTATCATCCAATTGTAATTCTTTAAGGCAAGCAGGCCGCAGTAACACTGGTAAGGTTCCTCCCAAAATGCCAATGGAAATTGGCTACATGTATCTATTTGTATCAATTTGTTTGTTGACACAAACAAATTGTTGACCGGAGTCAATATACTATCTACTGACCCCACCCTATGACGTGTATCCATTCAATATCAAGGTGATGCAGGCTGTGAAGCTCCTGACATCACCCCTTGCATGGTTCGCCCTTGACCGGCCAATCCTATTTCCCCTGTACCTATCTATGTGTTGGCCAGTCAATTGCGAACCTGCCGGATACCTATGGGTCATAAATCTTTACCTTACCAGTGCTACCCGCCACATGGGTCCATGATGACTCACCGCCCCCCCCCCCCCCAGACCTTCAGCTCGGTCACCAGGCCTGCTTGCACATCCTCAAGAAAGAGGTTCATACCTCTGGCCAACAGATGGACCCCATCTCCTGCATATAGATCAGAATCCTGCAAGCCTATCCTAGGATGCTGAATGGCTGTACCAAAGCCATTATCAAAAAGGAACCGGGCAACAGCCCTGTTCACTGACCGTCGAGCACGTTCCAAACCACGGAGGTCAATACCTCCCCTGTAACACTGTCTCGGCACGATGTCAGACCATAGCAGCCGCGTGTATGGCCATAAGTGATGTAAAAAGGCCAGGTCACTGCACACCAACATTTTTAAAGAAAGGCCAGTGATCTGTGCGAGATCATTGCCGCCGAGGTGCACAATGAGGACATCAGGCAGCCCAGCATCCCTGATGGACATCAGGAATGGCAACAGTTCCCGCCATCTCATGCCGCGCTTACCATACCACCGCATACGTGCAGCTGCACGTAGCCTGAGATGGGGTCCCCAGTCTGTCACCGCAGCATACTGCACTGCCCAGTGCACAAAACTGTGGCCCACCAGCCATACTGCCACCGGTGTGCGTGGACACACAGGGTCTGTAAAAGAAGGAAAAGGAATTAAGGACATAACTGGCACTCATGCAGTGAGGGGGCGTACATATAAAGAAAAACGCGTGGACCCCCACCTGCCCATGCGACGTATATCAGCATCAGAGTACCCAAACGCAGCCACAGTTGAAGCGGCGCCTATCCTGAATGAATGGGTGCCGTAACAAGCCCCTGGGAGGCCGACACTGTGAAGTGCCATACCGGTCACCTTCCAAAACTGGAATTTGGTAAGTGGAGAGCCATCCTGGTGGCAGAAAAACGGGCCAGGGTGCGTGCCACACACTGCCAAAAACGCATGTAGGGCACCAACCGGACAGATGTCAGCAATTGTACACTGTAGCAGTCTGACACCACTGCCTACTCCGTGCTGATCGGCCTTTCAGGAGTGAATCCTCAACTGGGCCCACTCCTGGTTGATAAAGACATCGTCGAGTTCCAGTACCCTACGAGACAAGTCCCCTTTTGACAATGGGACCATCTCACTGATACGGAGCGCTCCAAAGAAAGCTACGGTGGTAGCTGCATGAAAGAGAGCCTCCTCATACCTAACGTAACACAAGCTATGCCAACCTTGTGCAAGGTGCGTCAGAACCTCTGGTGAAATGGGGTGACGTGTGTCCGGGTGACGGCCACGTTCACGTGTCCTCCCTTCTAATACATGGCATATGCGGAAGTCATTCACACAGTCAGTGAAGCCCCTCGCCTTAGCCATAAACACCAATGCTGAAAGCCTAGTGGCGATGGTGCGAGGGGCTAACCCTAGATCGTGAAGGTAAACCATGAATTGTAAAATCTGGTCGACCGGGATCGGCCACACTTCGGGCAACTGCCTTTGCCCACAAAAGTTCCTAAACTGTAGGAGTGCATGTAGATACGCCTTATGCATGCGAGGTGCCAAAGACATGCCGGCCGGCCGGTTCACCTCTCCTCCCCAAATGTCCAGATCTCGGCCGGGAGTGGAGAGGAAAGTTCCTCTGCTTCTGGAGCCAAGGCACAGAACTGGGAGATCTGCAGGCGGGATAAAGCGTCAGCAATATCATTGACAATGCATGGCACATGTCTGGCCCTGAACAGCACATTAAGGCGTAAGGACCTCAAGACAAATTGGCGAACTAAGGCCATAACTCTGGGGATTTGGATGTCTGGGCGTTGACAATGTGCACCACTGCAGCATTGTCACACCAAAAGTGAACTACTGAATTAGCCCACCTATCCCCCCAGAGCATTAGGGCCTCCAAAATGGGGGAAAACTCCAGGAAAGTAAGATCGCGTAAACGATCCGTGCCTTGCCATGTCTGAGGCCATTGACCATAGGACCACCTTCCTTCAAAGTAAATCCCATAACCCAGGGAGCCGGAGGCATCCGACTGTACTTGGAAATGAGGGCTGACCACAAGCTCCGATCTCCAGAAGGAGATGCCATTAAAATCCTGTAGAAATGTGAGCCAGACCGTAAGGTCTGCCCGTAAACCTCTGGTCAGCCATACCCTGTGGTGGCGTTTTAAAAGGCCTGCCATGGCGTCACACAGATGCCTGGCAAATGCTCTGCCCGGTGTTACTACCCTACAGGCAAAGTTGAGGTGGTCGTGAAGCACCTGCAACTCTCGGAGAGACACCTTACGCCTGGCAAGCATCACCAGAATCACATCAGAGATCCTATTCACCTTTTCCATGGGCAACCTGGACGTCTGGGCAACGGTGTCAATATCAATACCTAAAAAGGTGAGAGTGGTGGCTGGTCCCTCACTCTTTTCTGGTGCTAGGGGAACACCCAGTTCCCGCATGAGCGCCTGAAAAGTGGCGAGGAGACGAGCACACGTGTCCGTGCCGTGTTCCCCTCTGAACAAAAAATCATCGAGGTAGTGGGCTACAGACCGGGACTCTTATCTACAAACAAAAGCCCAGTGAAGGAAGGTGCTAAATCGTTCGAAAGCCGAATATGAAATAGAACAGCCAAAAGGCATGGCCTTATCTACATAAAAATTGCCCCGAAAACAAAAACCTAACAGCTCAAAGTCGTCCGGGTACACTGGCAACAATCGGAATGCCGATTTGATATCACACTTTGCCAGTAGTGCCCCTGGGCCACACGAGCGTACCATCTGTAATGCCTGGTCAAAGGACGTATACCTGACCGAGCAAAGGTCATCAGGTATCGCATCATTGACCGAAGAGCCCGCAGGGTAAGAAAGGTGGTGAATTAGTCGAAATTCACCCGGGGACTTCTTAGGGACTAAACCCAAAGGTGACACCTTCAAGTTCGGGAATGGTGGGTCAGCAAATGGCCCAGCCACCCTCAGTGCGGTGACCTCCTTGTCTATAGATTGGGTGGCAATATCCTCATTACCCCTGAGAGAAAGTAAGTTCGGGGCATCCTGAGGCCCGCGTACACCCTGAAATGGTATGCGGAAGCCAAACTGAAAACCCTCAAGTAGGTACCTCGCATCATCCCGTCTAGGATAAGTGGCCAGCCAACGTTCCAGCACCTGGACATTAATTGGGGATGGGGCCTTTTTGATGGGTAGCACCATCAGATGGAGCTCTGACCACCCCCTGCCCACCCCTTCCTCTGCCTCGTGACCCACCAGCCCACGGGCATGCGGAGGCGGCATGAGGGCCAGAACAAGAGGGGCACTCGTGCCGGAACCGACACTGACGTTTGTTGCACACTCCGCTGGCGGAGACGCTCCAACACAGCAGGCAGGCTGGAACCCCTTGCCGCGCCGGCTGGCGGGGAGTCTGTGTAGTAGGAGCCCGCTGAACGGCATGGCCACAGTGGTACTGGTCACCCGGTGCTGGCCGCGTGGGGGTCATGTACAGCAGCCACAACTGCTGGCAGGGTTCATCCCACCTCATCTCAGGATGGAGGGCCACTCTCATCCTAAACTCTTCATCATAAGCCAACCATGACAGGCCCGGGAAATCCACTACAGCCCGATAAATATTATCCAGATATTGGACCATCAGGATGGCCAAGTCAGGACGTGTCCTCAGGTATACCGCCATATAAATCAGATAGGCCGGCAACCAATTGGCCCATGTGTGAGGTGGCTTACGACGACGGGACAACTCCTTATCCCTATCATCCTGCCCCTCCCTCTCCTCCTTGGTGGGTTCATGGTTCAGGAGGGAGAAAATGTCCACATATTCCCCCCGCCAAATCTTCTCCCTCATGGCCTGAGAGAGATGATCACCCAGTGGTAAGGAATAACCGGCCGTCGGCAGGGCCGCCTTCAGCACGGATTGAATTGGTGGTGCATGCAGTGTGCCCTGAATAACCACTGACACATTGGGCATGCCCACAGGGGTGGTCACCCCTGACATAACCGGGGGGTAATTGGACAACCAAGAATTCACAGGACAGTGTGGATACAACTGCCCTCCTACAGTAACCTGTCGTGGCCATGGCCACTGAACCCCCCCCCAGTAGTGCTAGGTAGTGTCACTGGTGTACTTAATTGACCAGGATACTCACTCGGTCCACCCCCATGGGCCGCCCTCACTGGGGGTTCCGGCCCACGGTGGGCGTCGGAGCTCGCGACAGATATCGAGCTCTGCGTGCTGCTGCACCCCTGCCACGCAGGACTGGCCCCCGGTGGAAAGCCCCGAAGCGATGTTCTGGTGGGGAGCTGCGAGGCACCAGCTTGGGCTGGCCTGATGGCCTCAAGCAGCTCGACCCTGCGAACGGCCCATTGGACAGTCGTGGCCAACGTGTGGGCCGGAACCGGAGGGTTTGGAAGCCCACCATCCGTAGGTGGTGGGGCAATGCCCATTGATCCCTCCAGCACAGCAATGCGTGCAAGGAGGGCATCAATGGTCTCGGACCCACCTGGATAAGGTGGGCCAGATGGGCCGGATGCCCCACCGGGCAATTGTTGTGGGATAAACCCAGCTAGGGATCCCTGGCCCGCGTAAGGCCAAGCCCAGTAGTCCGGTCCATGAGGGGCCGAAAGAATGGTGGGGCGGAGACCCGCACCAGGCCCAAGTAGGCCACCTTGAATAGCAGGGGTAGTAACCCCAGAAGGGCCGGCAGAAGCCTGACCTGCATTGGTGGGAGTGGGAACGCCAACCACACCACCTGCTTGAGGGGGTGCCGCCCGAGCCCTCCAGTCCGAAGGCGGCCCCCGAGATGTTGGGGGGGTGGGTAGAGCCCTCTCCCTCGGCCTCGGCTTAGAAGCCGGTCGGTGCCTTACGCTTGGGAGCCATGTCTCCCAGGCAATTAAAGCAAGAGAAGGGAAAGAAAAACCTTAGCGACCAAGATCGGGGCAAAAAGCCGGGGAGAAAGCGGTGGAGCGAACTTCTCCACTCTGTCGCTTCCAAAATGGGAGCACAGCTGCCTCGTGGCCTTTTAAAGAGGGTGGCCACGCCCCCTAACTCACCCGGATGTCTGAGTCTGGGGGGGGGGGGCGCAAAGAGCGCGGCGGCCAATTTGGCGCCGCGCTTGCATTCATTCTTCTCTTTGCATCATTTCCTCAATTATTTTCCTTTTCAGTTCTAACTAAGCCTCTGTTAAGGGGACTTGCTCTTCTTCTACTCCATCTGGTGGGTTTGGTGCACCTGATGCATCATGTCCTAGAAGAAATTCAATTCCAATCAATTCCTCATTGTTTCCTTAATCAATACCACATTCCACTAATCTGCCCAAATCCATTTTATTTCTTCCATTTGGACACCAGAGACTATTCTCTTTTTCATAATAAAGTTATTCCATTCGACTTCTGCAGGTTCAATTACACAACAGGATTTTGGCCTTATTTTGATAAAATGCCTCATGCATTTCATAATTTGATCTGAAAACAACTTTTCAGCATCAGATTTTAATATCAGGCACCACTGCCCTATCTGTGACCATGACGTGCCTGTGTATAATATGTGAATCCCCGGTGCAACACTGTTTTTTAGGAGGATACATCTAGTTTCTGATCAGTGTCATAGTAGAGAGAGCTGTTTTAAACTTTGAAAACTTCACATACAAAAAGTAGCTCAGGGCCTAAGAATATGTTGCAGTTTACCTGTCACTATAATAAAATTTTCCTGACTTATTGATTTATTTTTTATTTATTTATTTTGTTTATTTATTACATTTATACTGTAGCCTACCCATCTTGGATATTCTCCCACTCTGGGTGGTGTACAACAGATTTAAAAATGTTTCAATACCAACATAAAATGAAATCTAAACAATAAACCCAACCAGTAAAATGATAAATAATGACAAAAAAACAATAACATTGACCCAAAAGTAACACATATTGACTGTGTGATTGCCAAAGCAGGAACTTTTTTCTCCTGCGATTTGCAACAATGACATTTCTTGCTTATTGATGATGTTCTGGGAGTCATGAAGGCCTCCTGTGCTATCTTTTCTAAAGTCATATAGGTAAAGGTCGCCCTTGCTCGAATGCCAGTCATATCCAACTCTATGGTTCAGGCTCATCTCTGTTTACAGACAAAGAACCAGTGTTGTCTGCATATGCAGACGTTTCCATTATCAAGTGGTAGGCATGACTAGACACTGGATCATATGGAATGCTGTTACCTTCCTACTGACGTGATACCTATTTATCTCTCGGGTGTCGAACTAATGACCTGTTGACCTTCCAGTTCAGCATCTTAACCACTAAGCCACCATAGTCCCAGGAAAATCATACACAGTACTGTTATGTTCAATTCTTCTTTGGACAACAATCATGTTGAGTTCCCTGGAAGATTATGTGAAAGGCCCTGATACTGTTCTTCTTCCCATGAGAGTGGTTTGGCTAGAAAAGCATGGGAGCCACTAAGCAGATTCCACATACCCCATCCCTGACTATATACAAAATTTGACTTTTGCCTTCTTTATTTCACATGGCAGAGCATTCCCTGAACTCCAGCTTTTGCCAAACAATGCATGGTGTCATACATAATATTAATAATTACAGTTTATTCACAGATGGATGGACAGATGGACAGAGGCTTCTTTTAATCTCAATGATTTTACTGCCTTTTATCCCTACACTCTTGCCTCCCTTTGTCTACATGTGGTTGGCTCTAGAAAGCGGACAGCTGAAATTAAGAGACCAAGATAAGAAAGGTTAAGAATTATTTGAAAACCTTCAATCCAAGACAACACACACACCCAAAAATACCTCTGTTCTCCACCCAAAGTTTTTATTCTAACCTTGTCATTCATTTCAGAGGCTAAATGTTTTACCAGTCTCAGGTTATCTAAAAATTATTCTTATTGTTGTGTTGAACTACAGTTTGAATGCTTCGATTATTGCTCTTTTATTGTTAATAAACAGAAATACGTAATATTACTAAGACTCTATGATAGTATGCAAGTCATTTTCCCATTTATGTTAGACTAGATCATACTAACATATTGTAACCATCCCCAAACAGTTTACATATATGATGAGGTAAGTGTTGTTCATTCACTTCAATTATATAGTCCAGTAACCCAATCCTAGGGTCCCACTAGAGTCAGCAAAACTTGATTTTTAGATACATGTCCATGATTACATTTGGACTGCAGCCCACAAATCTAATGAAAAATTAATAACTCTTAGTCTGGTCAGGTGCCACACACATTTTCACAAACTTCTATGTCGCCTGAGTGGGTGGCATAGAAGTTTGAAAATTAAATTAAATTAAATATACAAGGGAGAAGTAGGTTTGAAGACTGACAGTACAGTAGTCCTGTTAGATATGACATCATCTATAGAACACAGTTCAAATGTTATCATGGAGTTATAACATTTAGATTTATTTTGCCAAAATACTACCTGCTATCTGATGTTACGACATGTACTTTGTGATGATACGAAATTTGATAATTATTTCTATGCGTAGAAGGCCAATATACTGGCTGAGGTTATGGAAATATAAACAACATAAGTTTGGTTTTGGCAATATTCACAAAGAGCTAGTTTTATCACAAATTACTGTGTCTGCATAGGCAGTGAAACAAAGGACATGTGTGCATTCTAGGGAAGGTGAGACATTAAATCTTATAGAAAGCAATGTGATTTGAATGTTCAGTGGTGCTTAGCTTTCTTTAGATTGTACTGATACTGATTTTTTTTCTAGCACATTGTATTTCCCCCTTCCGCCATGGAGCTCATAGTTTCATGTGTGAGTTTATCTGTTTTAGAAAGCAGCTTTTCTAAGGTAGGTTAGACAAAACTAGAAGTGATAAGCCTAAGGCCACAAAGCAAAAGCAATCATGCTTAGTGCACTCTCTGGGTGGCCTGCAGAAGGATGGAAGGCTAAGTCAACCTTGAGCCATGGTCAGGATTGAACTCACAACCTTTTGGTTGCAGTACAAACATGTTTTATAGAACACTTTTAAAGAATACTTTGAAAAGATTTGTGCAAGAGAAAGCTGTCCAGTGCTATTGGATTGCTCAGTGTAAACTGACAATTGTGTATTATTATTATTATAGGTTTATTTATATACCGCCTTATTTAAACACATTGGGCGACTCAAGGCGGTTTCCAACAAATAAAAAGCACAATATAAATACAAGAGCAATACAATATAAAAATTGACAATCAAAAAATATACAAAAAATATATCGAATACAAAAACAGAAAGCAAAAGTACATTTTGACACAATCTCAGTAAAATACAAATATTAAACAATTCAATTCACTGGAAGGGTCCAGCGAGTCTGGTGGCTCCGGCATGGCAGGTCTTCTTATGGCTGCACCAGCTGCCTCAGAGCTGGGGCCAGTCTCTCGTGTGAGTGGTGTGGTCAGTCTTACCCAGTTTGTATCAAGTTCATGAACACGCCTGGATTGCAGAATTGGTTACTGGCTCAGTAGTATGATCAGGCACCTGATTGATGACTGGCAAAATGTGAAATCCACTAGCAGGTTTCCTTTTAATGTGTGTGGCATCTCACAAGGCAATTTTGACCAAGGAAGCAAAGTAAAAACTTCTTAACTTAAACTAGGATTAGTTCACATACGTTCTCCTCCAAAAGGACAGTTATGAGGAAAATAGAGAAGATCCTAATTGTAAGAATGCAAGCGGGCCCCACCCACCCGGACGCAGACATCTATAAAAGGGGTGGCCACAAGGCAGCCGCGCTGCCATTTTGCGAGAAACGACGGAGCGGAGAAGTTCGCTCCGATGCTTCTTTCCCCTTTAGCTGCATCATCGGAGCATATCCTTTGGAATTTGCGGGGATATCGCTCCGACTCTGATTCTGCTTGGGTGGCCATGGCTCCCAAGTGTAAGGCTCAAGCGGCCCCCAGGCCGTGAGCCAGGGGGAGGGCTCGGCCCACCCCCTCGACCTCCTTGGGGCAGACACTGGGCCGGAGGGCTCGGGCAGCCGCCCCACAGGGGGGGTGGCAGGGTCATCATACCCACTGCCACCAATGAGGCTGGGGTTCCTACCCCTGTTCCAACTTTGCCCGGTTCGGGGCACAGTGGCCCACCCGGGGGCGGTGCAGGATCACGCCGCACCGTTCTACCGGCCCCTCATGGGCCGGATTATTGGGCATGGCCCTATTCTGCCCAGGGGTTTCCACACGGGTTGATCCCTCAACCCGTTCAGCAATTACCCGGTGGGCCGTCCGGCCCATCCGGCCCACCTTACCCCGGTGGGTCTGACGCGGTGGATGCTCTTCTTGCCCGCATATCGGCACTCGAGGCATCAATGGGCATTGCTCCACCACCTTCGGATGGTGGGCTTGCCAGCTCTGCAGTTCCGGCCCACATGCCGGCCACGGCTGCGCAGCGGGCCGCCAACAGGGTTGAGCTGCTGGAGGCTATCAGGCCAGCTGAAGCCGGCACCTCGCAGCTCCCCATCAGGCCATCACAACAAGGCTTTCCACCTGGGATTGCTCCTGCTTGGCAGGGGCGAATTGGGACCCAGAGCTCGATGGCCATCGCGAGCTCCAACGCCCACCATGGGCTGGAACCCCCAGTGGGGGCGGCCCATGGGGGTGCACCGAGTGAGTATCCTGGTCAAGTTAGTACACCACTGACATTAGCTAATGCTGGGGGGGTACAGTGGCCATGGCCGCAGCAAGTTACTGCGGGGGGGGCAGTTTAATCCACACTGTCCTGTTACTTCCTGGGTGCCCAATTATCCCCCGGTTATTTCAGAGGTGGCCGCCCCCACGAGTACGCCTAACTTCTCGGGGGTCCTACAGAGCCCAGTGTGGGTACCTCCAATTCAAAACCGTGCCAATGGCGGTCTTGCCGACGGCCGGTTACTCCCTACCCCTGGGTGACCATTTATCCCAAGCTACTAGGGAGAAGATATGGCATGGCGAATACGTTGACATTTTCACCCTCCTGAACCGTGAGCCCACTAAGGAGGAGAGAGGGGGGCAGGATGACAGGGACAAGGAGTTGTCCCGTCGTCATAGGCCACCTCGCACTTGGGCCAATTGGTTACCGGCCTATCTAATTTATATGGCAGTATACCTGAGGGCCCGTCCTGATTTGGCCATCCCAATGGTCCAGTACCTGGACAATATTTACCAGGCCGTGGTTGATTTCCCTGGCCCGTCATGGTTGGCCTATGATGAAGAATTTAGGATGAGGGCGGCCTTTCACCCTGAGATGGGGTGGGACGAGCCCTGCCAGCAGTTGTGGCTGCTGTACATGACCCCCACGCGGTCAGTACCTGGTGACCAGTACCACTGTGGCCATGCCGTACAGTAGGCAGCTACTATACAGACTCCCCGCCAGCCAGCGGGGCAGGGGGTTCCAGCCCGCCTGCTGTGTTGGAGTTTCTCCGCCAATGGAGTGTGCAACAAGCGCCAGTGTAAATACAGGCACGAGTGCCCTTCTTGTTCCAGCCCCCATGCCGCCTCCGCGTGCCTGCGGGCCGGTGGGTCATGAGGCAGAGGAAGGGGCTTTCAGGGGCCAGCCACAGCTCCCTCTGACGGTGCTACTCATTCAAAAGGCCCCCTCCCCAATTAATGTCCCGGTGCTCAAACGATGGCTGTGTGATTATCCTAGATGGGATGATGCGTTATACCTGCTTGAGGGCTTCCAGTTTGGCTTCTGCATACCCTTTCAAGGTGTTTGTGGGCCTCAGGACGCCCCGAACATACTGTCTCTCAGGGGTAATGAGAACATTGCTGCGGAGCAGATAGCCAAGGAGGTTAAGGCACAGAGGGTGGCGGGGCCATTTGACGAACCCCCATATTCTAACTTGAAGGTATCCCCTCTAGGTTTAGTCCCTAAGAAGTCCCCGGGTCAATTCCGTCTGATTCACCACCTCTCTTACCCTGCGGGTTCATCGGTCAACGACGCTATACCCGACGACCTTTGCTCTGTCAGGTATACGTCCTTTGACCAGGCCTTACATATGGTACGCTCGTGCGGTCCCAGGGCACTATTGGCAAAGTGTGATATCAAATCGGCATTCCGATTGTTGCCAGTGCACCCGGATGACTTTGAGCTGTTAGGTTTTTGTTTTCGGGGCAAGTTTTATGTGGACAAGGCCATGCCTTTTGGCTGTTCAATTTCCTGTTCTGCCTTCAAACGATTTAGCACGTTCCTCCACTGGGCTTTTGTTTGTAGGTCGGGGTCCCGGTCTGTAGCCCACTACCTCGACGATTTTTTGTTCGGGGGGGACATGACACCGGCACGTGTGCACACCTGCTCACCACATTTCAGGTGTGTATGCAGGACCTGGGCGTCCCATTAGCGCCTGAAAAGACAGAGACCACCCTTACCTTTTTAGGTATTCAAATCGACACTGTCGCTCAGACATCCAGGTTGCCTATGGAAAAGGTGAATAGGATCTCTGATGCGATTTTAGCAATGCTTGCCAAGCGTAAGGTGTCTCTCTGGGAGTTGCAGGTGGTCCATGGCCACCTCACCTTCGCATGTAGGGTAGTGACACCAGGTAGGGCCTTTGCCAGGCGTCTGTGTGACGCTATGGTGGGCCTTTCTAAACGACACCACAGGGTACGGCTGACTAAGGGTTTACGAGCGGACCTTCTGGTTTGGCTCACATTCCTACAGGACTTTAATGGAGTCTCCTTTTGGAGATCTGAGCTTGTGGTCAGCCCTCATTTCCAAGTACAGTCGGATGCCTCCGGCTCCCTGGGTTATGGGATTTATTTTGAAGGACAGTGGGCCTACGGTCAATGGCCTCAGTCATGGCAGGGCACGGATCATTTACACAATCTTACGTTCCTGGAGTTTTTTGCAATTTTGGCGGCCCTTATGCTCTGGGGAGACAGGTGGGCTAATTCGGTAGTTTACTTTTGGTGCGACAATGCTGCGGTGGTGCACATTGTCAACGCCCAAACATCCAAATCCCCCAGAGTCATGGCCTTAGTTCGCCAATTTATTCTTAGGTCCCTGCGCCTTAATGTGTTCTTCAGGGCCAGACATGTGCCAGGCATTATTAACGATATTGCTGATGCTTTATCCCGCCTGCAGATCTCCCGGTTCCGTGCCTTGGCTCCAGACGCAGAGGAACTTCCCTCTCCACTCCCGGCCGAGATTTGGACATTTGGCGAGGAGAGGTGAACCGGGCGATCGGCATGTCTTTGGCACCTTGCACGCGTAAGGCATCATGCACTCCTCCAATTTAGGACCTTTTGCAGACAAAAGCAGCTGCCTGAAACGTGGCCGATACCGGTTGACCAGATTTTACAGTATATGGTGCACCTTCATGATCAGGGGTTGGCCCCACGCACTATCGCCACCAGGCTATCCGCCTTGGCATTTATGGCCAAGGCACAGGGCTTTACTGACTGCGTGAATGACTTCTGCATATGCCATGCATTGGAAGGGTGGACACGTGAGCATGGCCGTCACCCGGACACACGTCACCCTGTTTCACCAGGTGTTCTGACCCACCTTGCACGAGGTTGGCATGGATTTCACTCAGCTACCACCGTAGCTTTCTTTGGAGCTCTCCGAATCAGTGAGCTGGTCCCATTGTCAAAGGGGGACTTGTCTCGTAGGGCACTGGAACTCGACGATGTCTCTATCAACCAGGAGTGGGCTCAGTTGAGGATTCGTTCCTCAAAGGCCGATCAGCATGGAGTAGGCAGTGGTGTTAGACTGCTACGATGTACATTTGCTGACATCTGTCCAGTTGGTGCCCTACATGCAATTTTGGCAGTGCGTGGCACGCGCCATGGCCCATTTTTCTGTCACCAGGATGGGTCTCCCCTTACTAAATTTCAGTTTTAGAGGGTGACCGGTATGGCACTTCACATTGTCGGCCTCCCTGGGGCTCGTTATGGCACCCATTCATTCAGGATAGGTGCCGCTTCAACTGCGGCTGCGTTCGGGTACTCTGAGGCTGATATATGTCGGATGGGCAGGTGGGGGTCCGCGCGTTTTTCCTTATATGTACGTCCCCTCACTGTATGAGTACCAGTTATGTCCTTAATTCCTTCTCCTTCTTTTACAGACCCTGTGTGTCTACGCACACCGGTGCCAGTGTGGCTGGTGGGCCACAGTTTTGTGCACTGGGCAGTGCAGTATGCTACGGTGACAGACTGGGAACCCCATCTCGGGCTGCATGCATCCGCACGCATGCGGTGGTATGGTATGCGTGGCATGAGATGGTGGGAACTGTTGCCATTCCTGATGTCCATCAGGGATGCTGGACCGCCTGATGTCCTGATTCTGCACCTCGGCGGCAATGATCTAGCACAGATCACTGGCCTTTCTTTAAAAATGTCGGTGTGCAGTGACCTGGAGTTTTTACATCATCTATGGCCGTACACATGGTTGCTATGGTCTGACATCATGCTGAGACAATGTTATAGAGGAGGAATGGACCTCCGTGGTCTGGACCGTGCCCGGCGGTCAGTGAACAGGGCTGTTGCCCGGTTTCTTGTTGAGAATGGCTTGGGGACAGCCATTCGACACCCAGGGATAGGGTTGCAGGATTTCGACCTGTATGCAGGAGATGGGGTCTACCTGTTGGCCAGAGGTATGAACCTCTTTCTTGAGGATGTGCAAGCGGGCCTGGTGACCGAGCTGACGGTCTGGGGGGGGGGGGCGGTGAGTCATCATGGACGACTCCCCGTGTGGCGGGTAGCACTGGTAAGGTAAAGATTTATGACCCATAGGTATCCGGCAGGTTCGCAATTGACTGGCCAACACGTAGATAGGTAGGGGAAACAGGATTGGCCGGACAAGGGCGAACCATGAAAGGGGTGATGTCAGGAGCTTCACAGCCTGCATCACCTTGATATTTGAACGGATACATGTCATAGGGTGGGGTCAGTAGATAGTATATTGACTCCGGTCAACAATTTGTTTGTGTCAACAAACAAATTGATACAAATTGATACATGTAGTGAATTTCCATTGGCATTTTTGGGTGGAGCCTTACCAGTGCTACTGCGGCCTGCTTGCTTTAAAGAATTACAATTTGATGATACACCAATTGAAAGTGATAATTCGGACTAGGGATTTATTCAATAAAAGTCGCCCAATGCCTTTAATCCAAATACCGGTGTCTGAGTCTTTATTGGGTGGGTGCGCCTGCAATGTATTGATGCAGGCCTAGTCTCATCCATATGATGACTTTTTAAATCACAGTGTACAGATGTCAAAGTTGGACAGTGAAGAATGCTGAGAGGAAAACATTAACTCACTTGAAACTTAGTGCTGGAAGATACCTTTACAATCTATACCTATAAAATGGTGCGTTAACCATTGGAATGTGACAAAGGATGTTGCACCATGCCCCACTAGCCCTGTCCGAGCCTCCGTGCACTCGCCCAAACGGGATTTGCAGGTAACTGTCGGGTTGAAATTTTCAGCCGGGGGGCAGGAGCCCCCCAGATGCAAACAAAAAAAGGGAACTTCAATTCCCAACGTTCCTTGCGCCACACTGCACCAGAGCAAAAAGGAACATTCGGAAACACGCCACGGCCAATCAAAAAAAGCCGCAGGAAAAAAACCGCTGCAGTAACCAAACACGCACATGCAAAACTACAAGCCCCAGCGTCCTGTGCGCCATTAGCATGCAGAATGCTGAGGCAGCCGGCGCACAAAAAATAAAATAAAAAAACCCTGCTGCCGCTGCCTTACTTTCCATGGGCCAGGGATCGAGCCTGGCCCGTGAAAAGAAAGACCCCTCCCATGCCCTTTCCTTTGTACAGGCGAGGCTTCGAGCCTGGCCCGCGGAAAAAAAGAACACTCCCGCCCGCCCTTTTCTTTCCATGGGCCAAGGATCGAGCCTGACCCACGAAAAAAAGAGACCACCACCACCCCACCCTTTTTGTTTCCATGGGCCAGGGATCGAGCCTGACCCACGAAAAAAAGACCCCCCCAAAAAAAAGTACACACAAAAACATTCAAGAACAGTCACAAAAACAGTCAAAAAGAAACACAAAAACATCCAAAAAGTAACCACAAAAACATCACAAAGACCCCCCAAAAAAAACCAACACAACCCCCCCCCAAAAAAAAACAACAACAGAGAGCTTACCAGGAGATGTCTTCACTCCATGACGACCAGAACTCAACTGAGAAAATGAAGAAAATACTTACCAGAAGTGACACCCAGAGGACAGAAGAGAAAAATTGTAGAGAGGAAGAACAGCTCACCACCCCCACCCAGAGGCCACAAGAGAAGAAACATTCAAAAATATTGAAACTAATAAGATTAATTTCCAAATTAATCAAATAAGTTATCAAAACATTCAAAAATATTCACACTAATCTCAAAAAATACCAAAAATACCAGAAATCACTTTTCACTCCAAAAAACAAAAACAAAAACAAAAAATGCGTAAAAATAAAGATTAAAAAAAACAAAATAAAATTTTAAATTAAAAAAATTAATTTACATTAAATAAATTAAATTAAAATAAAATTTGCATAAACATAAAACAAAAACCTTCCAAAACCAATTTAAAGAGCCCGGCACTGAGGAAGCCGGCGCGTAAAAAATAAAAATAAAACACACACTGGGAGTGCAAGTCCGCCGCAGGCGGACGCAGCGCCTCGAAGCCACAAAATCACAAAAACTTTAAACACCATTTAAAACAGCCCAGCACCATTGGTTCAAGAAAAAAAATGAAACCCTTTACTATCCAACACAATTTTACAAAGCCCGGCACCGCCGGGCAAAATATGCTAGTTACTATAGACTAATACGTTCCAGATCAAGGTTGTTAAGGACAGACTCTTTTAGAGGAAATTAATGATAGGGCCACCCATAAGTTGGAATTGACTTCGCAACGTGTACAAAAAAATCAAATTGAGTTCACTAATTATGAAAGATTACCAGGGAAATCCAGTCTTGCACACCTTGGTAATTCTCCTAAAAGTTTTTCCACCCTTGACTTTATAAATCCTACCATATCTTTGTTTAAAACACATACACACTCCCTGTTCTCATACCCCAACCAGCCTTGAGCTAACCTTGGTTTTCTCTTTTCATGCATTTATCTTTTTTTGTTTGACACTCAAACATGAACAACTTTATCCTTCTAAAGTGGACACCTTAACAAACTCTTGTTCTTGACTTGACAAAGCTCTCCCTCTTCATATTGATAAGCAGTCATCATTTATCTCACAAATAGGCATTTGCCCTACAACTCATGGTGCATCTTGCATCCTCTGAGACTCAAAATAGTGAAGAAAGCTTCATGGACTTTCGCCCTAATCAATGACAAGGTAATATGGTATACACTGTATTACATACAATACAGGTTTTTCCCCAAAACAGATCTATTTATCTCAAATATAAAGTTGCCTGAAATTAAATATAATGCCAACAATATAGTAAAAATAACATTCTTCAAATTGAGTTGAATAATATGGATAAATTAAACTTGAAAGTACTGTATAGGAAAAAATGACACTGATTGGTATGATCCCAAAAGCATGAGCAATGAGAGGCACCCATTGCAGTTGCATATTATTATTATTTTTCTTACTGTCTAACACGTGCTTACACAAGAGGTCTATAACCTAGAAAAGCTGGCACTCAGATACATCTATTACCATTAAAGGTGTCATAAGCCTACATTTTGTTTTGACTTGATTTTATATCGAAAGGCTTCCCTTCATAGCGGTACATTACAGATGTGTCTGGACATATGACTTTCTTAAGAGCAAAAGCTGTCACTAGACTTCATTTATCTTTACCACTTACTGAATTCATCTTCATCAGATTTGATTATTTTCAGTGGATTAGAAGAACCAGACCTAATTTACTTCATCATCTTTGATTTTAATCAGTCTACTTTAGACAGCTACAGTAATGGCTGGCTGGCTGGCTTGCTCAGTAAGTTGGTGTTGTTTCCAAGTGTTATTTGTTATAACCACTTGGAGCACTATAAAGTCTACAGCGGAATCGTGCGCCTTTTGCAAAGGTGCCATTTTCAAATGTATATCAAAATAGCTGCTTCGTCAGTACAAACTTTCCCGCTTCTCCGGAAGCCTGCCGAAATGTATCAACCTGTGTAACTGACTTTCTCACTGTATATAAGCTGGCCACCTTGTACATATCCCCAGTCCAGTATCTATGAGCTGAATAATAAATCACTGTGTTTGACCTGATCCTGCTGATCAGAATACTTCTTAATACTCAACATTGGTGATGAAGGTGGGATACAATGGCTGCCGCCGTTCCTGCTGCGTCCGGGCCATTCGAGACTTCCAGACCAGACTCATGGCTTATGTACAAGGTCCAGTTCGACAACTACGTATCTTGCAGAAGATTGCAGATGAGGGGTTGCAGAAGGCTATGTTCTTGGCTCACTGCGGGCTAACAACATTTGAGCAGATCACAGACTAGCTTCTGCCTAGATTGCTGAAGGATACCCCCTCTGAAAGACATTTTGACTGTCCTCCGGGACCACTTGAAGCCAAAGACGACAATTTTCCTGGCCCGGGTGGCTTTCTACAGAAGGGACCAGAAGGCTGGGAAAATGGTCGCTGATTATGTGGCTGCTCTCCGCTACGCCGAAGGTCCCTGTAAGTGGGAAAACCTCGACATTGCTCTTTGCGACAGGCTCCTAGTAGGCCTCAGGGACGAGGCTACACAATGTCGCCTTATGAAAAGGGACAATCTGACATTTGCCCAGGTTCTGAAAAAGGCTCACATGGCTGAGGTTGCCATTGCCGGGTTCCAATTCCTCCAGGCTATGTCCACAGCGCTGGTCCAGAAGGGATTGGCTGCCCAGCAACAGCACTCGTCCAGCCCGTCAGCATCCTCAATCAGCTCCGAAGAGGGGGACAACATCACTAAAGTTCATTGCAGAAGTTTGGGCCAGTCCAAGGGCACAGTTGTGCCATGCCAGGGTTGCGGGAGCAGACACCTCCGCACCAATGCCTTTTCAAGTCTGCCGAATGCCACAGTTGTGGGAGGAAGGGGCACATTACCAGAGTGTGCCACCAGTGCACTGAGGTGCTGTCCGGGAAAAAGGTTTGCCACAACAAGGAGCACCTCATCTCCAAGGTCTTCACCAGCCATGGCTCCAGTTCCAGAGTTCATGCTGTTTCCAACAGATTCTTCGTGGGAGGCCACCTGCCAGGTTGTCCATTCCAAATGGAAATTGACTCAGGATCATCTTTCTCGATCATCACACAGGAGTTTTTCTGGCTCCCTCCTGCTGACTGCCAAAAGTTGCGGGCCCTCAAAGTCAGGTTAAGCAATGTGAAGGTTCACCACATCCCTGTGCTTGGCGTTGGCACTTTCCATGTGTGGTTCAAGTTTCTGATGGCCAATTTACCACTTGTCGTGGTCAAGGCAGGAAGAACAATCTTTTGGGTACTCAGTGGTTCGGGACCCTGGGTATTGCCTTTTCAGGTATTGGGAAGGTTGAGGCTGATCCTATTCAGTCAATGTGTGATCGTTACCCAGACATATTTCTCCCGGGTGTGGGTACATTCAAGGGGGCCCCTGTTCACTTTGAACTTGACCCATCTGTTCGGCCCATCAGGGTGAAGCCCCGCCAGGTGACTTTTGCACTAAAGGACCATATCAAGGCTGAACTTGACAAACTGATTGTGCAAGGCATTTTGGAGCCGGTGGACTCAGCTCCACGGGAAACTCTGATAATCACTGCTATGAAGTCCAAGGGTGACATTCGCATCTGTGCGGATTACAAGTGTATTATAAATAAAGCAATATGCCCAAACTCTTACCTGGTGCCAGTCATGAGTCACCTACTGGGTATGCTTCATGGAGGACACTGTTTCATCAAACTGGACTTGCCGCAGGCATACCAGCAGTTGCCTATCCTGAATCCACTTTGTATCAGACTATTACTACACACAAGGGTGCGTTTATGGTTAAAAGATTACAATTTTTCAGGGGTTAGTGGGGAAATAGCTCAAAAGTCTTCCAGGTGTTCTGCCATATTTTGATGATGTGTTGATTGCAGGGAAAGACAGGGGGGCCTTGCTGAGAAGTTGGGTAATGTACTTGAACATTTCCAAAATGCTGGTCTTAGGGTTAAGAAAGAGAAATGTTGTTTTTTTGCTATGGAAGTGGATTTCCTGGGTTTCAGGGTTACCCCCAGAAGGTGTCAGGCCCTCTGACTCTAAAGTAAAAGCAGTTTGGGATGTTCCGTGTCCAAATTCAAAAAGTGAATTGCAAGTGTTCCTTGGGCTGCTGAACTTTTACTATTCATTTTTACGTCAAAAGGCCACTGTGGCTGTCCCACTGCACCAGCTGCTTAGGAAACAAGTAGTGTGGCATTGGGGTCCCCCACAGGACAAGGCATTTCAGGAAGTTAAGAAGCTTCTTACTTCTGATGCCGTCCTCACACATTTTGACCCAAGTTAGCCGGTCATTCTTGTCTGTGATGCCTCCCCTGTAAGGGTTGGGGCTGTGCTCTGCCATGACCTAGGGGGAGGGGGAGAAGCACCAATCGACTATTATTCGAGATCTCTGACAGACACAGAGAAACAGTATGCACAAATTGACAGGGAGGCTTTAGCAATTATTGCGGGTACCAAAAAATTTCATGACTTCATTTACGGGTGGCCATTTATGATCGTCACAGATCATAAGCCACTACTGGGCATTTTTGTACCCGACAAGCTCACTCCCCAGATATTGTCTCCTAGAATGCTTCGTTGGGCAATGTTCCTTCAAGCTTATCAATACACTCTGCAGCACTGGCCGGGTGCCAGTGTCTCCAATGTGGATGCCCTGTCTAAATCCCCTGTGGAGACAGTAGGCAAGACTGAGTCAGACCATCAGGTCCTCATGTTAGAGGTTTTAGAGTACCCACCTGTGTCCGCCAAGGACATTGCTAATGCTACAAAAAGGGTCCCCAGTGACAAAGGTGCCATTTTCAAATCTATGTCAAAATAGCTGATTTGTCAGTACAAACTTTCCTGCTTCTCCGTAAGCCCACCGAAATGTATCAACCTGTGTTGATACATTTTGGCCTTTCTCACTGTATATAAGCTGGCTACCTTCTACATGTTCCCCAGTCTGGTATCTATGAGCTGAATAATAAATCACTGTGTTTGACCCGATCCTGCTGGTCAGAATACTTCTTAAGCGAGAACCTCAAATGGATAACCAGAAGTCTGATTTGATTTGGCAGCATATTGAAAAAAGAGTAAATGATAATTTCAGGCTAGGTTTCAAGAAATCTAGGTAAATATAAAAGTCGCCCTTGCTCAAAAGCCGGGCAAAATATTCTAGCATGCAGTATCCAAAGATCCAGTGCCGCCTGCATCTGAAGACATTTCCGTGGACATGTGGCAGGAATGCTTCAACACTGGAGTGCACAAAATTCTGTTTACCTCCCCACCAAAGTGGTACCTATTTATCTACTTGCAATTTCTTGCTTTCAAACTGATAGGTTTGGAGGAGCTGGGACAGAGCCAGAAGCTCACTCCATCGTGCAGTACTCGGGAATCAAACTCCAACCTTCTAGTCATCGAGTTCACCGTCTTATTCTCATTGATTACCACTTTGATAAGCGCGAGGGCCCAAATCGAGATGTTACTCGTCGGCCATCTTAGCCACGCCCCCCGAGTTCACTGTCTTAACCACTTGAGCCACCACAGCCCCTTCAATGAGATCTAGGTAGCAGCTTACTGGGAAGTGACAGCACTAAGATGCTCATCAAACATCTCAGGATGTGGTCAGATGAGTGCAAAAGGACAGCAAAGATGAAGCCAGTCTCATTACAATTTGAATCATAATCTGAATTTAACATTGATCATTTAAACTGGGCTGAAGTGCTTTGTTTGTTAGAGGGGGTTGCCCATTCAATATTAGATTTATTGCAAATATTCTTACCCACACACAATAACTCAAGACTGTCAAAAAATCAGACAGTTACTAAACAAAGGTTTCCCTTGCTCGAAAGCCAGTCATATCCGACTCTAGGGTTCAGTGCTCATCTCTGTTTCAAAGCCGAAGATCCAGCATTGTATGCTTCTGCAGACGTTTCTGTGGTCATGTGGCAGGCATGACTAGACACCGGAGCTCACTGAACGCTGTTACCTTCCCACCGAAGTGGTCCCTATTTATCTACTTGCAATTTCTTGCTTTCAAACTGCTAGGTTGGCAGGAGCTGGAACAACAATTACTTCTCTCCATATAGCAATCAAGCAATAGATTGGTTATTTCACTTTGCCTTTAAAAAATTAAAAAGCAATCTATACTTATCCTGAACTGATATGAGCAAATCTACGTACAGATCCAAACAACAATCATCTAATTTGCAAATCAATGCACATGTAAGTGCAAAGAATAATCTATATTCCCAAGTTAGAAACATCTGAAAGATGGTAATATTCTCTTCACTCTGAAAATAAACCCAACAGTGGTGGTAGGGGCATATTTCTCCAGCTTTGATAAAGAGGATTTTTTTTTACTGAAATATAACTAGGATAGCCCTCCAGATCTGAGAGAAGGGGGGGGAATGAAAATGTGATTAAGCAAGAAATTATGGCTGTTTTACTTTACTTTCTGACTTGGGAGTTCAAAACTAGCAAAGAATTTTCAAAGGCAGATGACTAGATTGAAATGGTGGTGACTGTGCCTACATTTCTCTGAAGCCTTCTTATTCATCTCAATAAGGAAAAGATCACCAAGGGCAGCTCTAATTGGTCTAGGAGCATTTTTATTAACTAAAGATGATTGCCTCTTACAGGAAGGAGGAGGAGAACAACTCCTTAGTTTGTCACATCAAGCTTAGAAAAAACTAGAACCAGAGCAGGGATGTGTGTTTATTCATTGCATTTGTTCATAAATAAGAGAGAAAACAATTACTGAAGTCAATTATCTTCCTATAGCCGATTGTGCCCTGTTCCACAGAGCCAAGGTCATAATTACATGGGTAACACCACAGTGGAAAGAAAAAAGGAAATTGGTACTTTTGAAAGAAAATGGATAGTTCAGAAGAGGGAGCAAATGGGACATGTCAAGGGTGGGCCAGACTCATTTATTTCTGTGTGGGATGTAGGGATGTCAATTCTCAGGGGATTAATAGGTCCTGGCTCAATCTTCAGGGAATTGCTCTGCCTTCCTAGGTCTGGAGGAATGGAAACATATCTTTGAATGAACAGTGCTAGAGAAGGAGAAAGATTATCTTATTCTGTGCAGTGGCTTTAATGCCAGGGCATACATCTTCCTATTCTCCAATCATAGATTCAGATTAAATATACTTTTGGTATTACATACAAAAGAACCAGCATCCTACTGATGTTTAATTGTGTAAAAGTAAAGATAAAGGTTGTCCTTGCTCAAAAGACAGTCATATCCAACTCTAGGGTTCAGTACTCATCTCCATTTATAGACAAAGAGCAAGCACTGTCTGCATTTGTAGACAATTCCGTAGACATGTGACAGTCATGACTAAACACCGGAGTGCACAGAACATGGTTTACCTTCCCACCAAAGTGGTACCTATTTATCTACTTGCAATTTCTTGCTTTCAAACTGCTAGGTTGGCAGGAGCTAGGACAGAGACGGGAGTTTGCTCTGTTGTGCAATATTTGGGTAGCGAACTGCTGACCTGCAGATCTTCCAGTCATCAAGTTCAGCATCACAGCCAATTGCAGCTCATCATAAGGTTTTGCTCTTGGCAGCCTCAGAAAGCAGCACTCCCCGCCACTGCAGCAATGGCTGGAGAAGACTGCGCCACCAGCGCTGCCAGCATTGCTTTCACCTTTGCTGGTGGCCCAGCCTTCAAAGACCAGGAGCCCAGCAGTCGAACCTCCCTCTCAGCCAGTCCTGCCTCAGAAGTGGGAAGCATTGCTGCGCTGGCACCACCGCCAGCATTGCTCCCACCTGGCCACCCACCCCAGATGCTCGCCCACTCTTGGCTGCTTCGGCAGGAGGGTGGAGGTGAGACTGACCAGGCATGCTTCGAGAGGAGAAGGGGTGATAGTTGTGTGGGACCCCAGGCGGCTTTAAGAACTGCCACCACTGCCCCACTGCCAGAGACTGTACTCTCCCCTTGGCCAGGTAGGCCTTGAGAGGAGAAAGACTTTTTTGTCGATGCTGCCCATGGATTTGGATTTGGATTTGGTCAGGGCAAGGAGGCCTGCTGGCTCCGAACACCAGGACTCGCAACACCTGCCAGCGCGTTTGGGGCCCATCTCCTGCCCCGGGGGTCGGAAGGGTCTGTGTTACTTTAGTGTTCAAGGAATGAAGACAAGACGAATGAACTAGTGAAATTCAGCTCTTTATTAGTGGGGTTTGAACACTGTTTGGATGGGGCAAAATTCGGACTTATAATCACTATAAACAGTAATAGTAACAACAATAACACAAGCCCATTGGTTAATAGTGTGTGCACATGTTTCGATCCACTTATTTGCATAAGAAAAGATACATGAGAAAAGATACATTCCACTCCTGTCAGATTCTAATTTGCGCTCCACATTGAAATCTCGCTAGACTATGCTGTCTGGCGAGATTTCGTAGCTGTCAAACAGGGACACTGTTTGACAGCTAGGAGAGCGTGGGAACATGGCAGTTTGAATCGCCTTGACAGTTACAAGCATAGTTATCATACAGAACAGTTATGATACATTATTACTGTATGTTATTATGATGTATGCTGTGTTAGGAGTTTGGACTTTTTGTATAGGGCATTACCATGTACTTTAGGATATTTTGTTAATTTATTTGTATTATCGTATACAGTATTTTTGCTGTTAGGTATTGCTATGTACTTGTATTGTTATTTGAATTGTTATTGCTATATCATTTTGTGTTTTCTGTCACATTGTATTTAACATGATGTAATGCCGCCCTGAGTCGGCCTGCGCCAAGTAGGGCAGGGTATAAATCGAATAAACATAAACATTTCAATGTAACAATTCAGCCTTGGTTTACCATGGCTGCCTTTTGCGCAGTACTAATGAAAGTTAGGTTGAGTGAAAATGCCGTTTTCTGTGAAAGAGCCTTTGCCAATGTGACCTTTTGCTACTACAGCTGCCCAGTAGCTGCCCTCTGTACGTATCTCTGCCCTATCACCACTGGAACTATTCATTCTCTTCTGTTGCTGTGGATGTTGGATGGATGCATCTTATTTTAGTGCCTCAGTTGTGAACATTCCACCTTTGGTCACCTCCTTAGGAGTCCAGCTCATGGAGTCTAGGCTCCTGATTCCATCACTCTCGGTTCCTCTAACACACAACTCCCTGACCACATTAAGTGGTCATCAAGGGTAAGGATGTGCCGCTGGAGACCAAGGGCAAGATCATCCGTAAACACTAGGTCCAGGTTTGAAAGCTGGACAGTGAAGAAGGTTGAGAGGGGTTGGGGGAGGAGAGAAATGAATTCTTTCAAAATCTGGTATTGGAGGGGAGCTTTGAAGATACCCTGAACCACCAGAAAGATGAGCAAATGGGTCCTGGAATGATTGTGTAAAACTGCTAATAGAGAGTAATGATTCTGAATTATGAGATGAAACAACAATCTCAAGATGCACTGATTATATGAAATAAACACATTTCCATCTATAAAGGTGGAATTCCTGTAGTTTAGCAATCTGAAATTCATTGCATTCAGTCTGCTCCTAACTGACAAATAAAATGTCTACATTCAGTTCTCCCAATAGGTCGCAAACCCACAAGAATTGTAGTGGGGACTCTTTATTTGCTGGTTAGAATCAGATTGAAAGTTAGCACATTTTCTTATGCTAAGTAATAGTATGTCAGCCATGGTTTCCTCTAATTTATTGTTTTTCCCCTTTGTCCAAGTTTGTTAGACTGTTGAACTTCCATTATTTTATACACCATTTTATCAACTTTATTTTTGCAGTTTTTTTTTTTAAAAAAAATACAATGATTTTGCTTTCTTCTGAATATTTAGATGCTTCAAAAGATACCCAAAGGATTCAGTTAGACCCTAGGGACACACACTATAATGTGCGTGCATCATATTCAGAATAGACATTCGTCATCTACATAATTTATGTTTTTCTGCATAATTTCCCCTTTTAATGTTTCCTATGTGTGAGAGAGATAATATAGAAGTCAGTTTCCTACCACCAAAAGTACAGACAGAACTTAAGTCAGTATTCTGACTTCACCCAATCTGCTTTGCTTCTTGTGAAATGCTGGGCAACCAGGGGTGGGGGAAGCCCATGAGAGATCCTTTCAAATGCACCAAACATCAAGGCATGGGGGAAAATATAGACAGTTCAGGAACTTTTCTGAAATTAAACAGAACCTTGTCCATTTTTGCATTCAGCTGGGTATTTACTGAGGTCTCTGATGAATAAAGTTAAAATGTTAAGACTTTTACCCTGCTTATAATCCCCACTTTAGCTTGAAATAAACAAATTAACGCTAAAATCCTGCCGTTTTCCTAGCTTTCAGTTAAAGCAGCTTATATGTAACTTTGTATTTTATTGTTAAAAACAGAAGAGAGCAATTATTGAAAGTTTTCTCACATTTTATCATTGTTATTTTATTGGAAATAGGATGGGTAATGTGCAACTTGATAATTTGTAAATAACCAAATATTTTTGGTTATTTGGGGCTGTGGTGGCTCAGTGGTTAAAAAGCTCACCTTGTTAGCTAGAAGGCTGGCAAGTTGGCAGTTCGAGACCCGGGTACTGCATGACAGATTGAGCGCCGATCTCTGTCCCAGCTCTTGGGGATAATAAAGGAGTCTCATTTGGGCATTCCCTGAGCAGAGTTTCTTCTACAAAAATCTTTTCAACCCAGAATAATTCCTGACACAAAATTATTATTATACCAAATATTACATGGAAAATTGGATCTTCACCAGGAAACTAACTCATAGATCTTTGGACAGTAAGTAATCTATAAATTAGCAGAAAAAACATATAATTGTGTCCTTTGTAGGTGATTCCAATCCACAGATTGGCAAATGGTTTATACAAATGGTTTGTACAAATGCTGCTGTGTGTAATGATCTTCTTTGTCAATTCCATATACTTGTTGGTTGGTTGTCGGGGAGGGGAGAACAGTTCCAAATCTGGATTCAGAGCTGGTTTTCCCATTCAGATAAATCACTTGACAGGAATTTCCAGGCACTGTGTCATTTCAGACTGCAGATGCTGCATGTTTGAATGCTTCTCTGTATAAGAATCATCCCATTTGTGAAAAGCAGAGGTATCAGACAAAGAGTTTTAACCGAACGTTATACCATGGGATTCTTCTGAAAATATGATTAGCTGTCAAGGAAGAGGTGTGCTGGGTTAACCTGAGAGATCCAAACAGAACTTCAGAGAAACTTTGAAGCACTACTAAAGAAATGACAGGTTGTTCTTGTCACCATTGCATCCACCTCTGACCAGAAATGGAATACAAAATCTGAGTAACTGGGGAAATGAGAATTCTTTTTCTTGATTATGCTTCCACCTGTTTTAACTCCAGTTACCAAGTTCTGAATAATTTTGGATCCTCCACACCCACAATTTCTAATGTAAAGTCTTGGTTTATTACCTGAAGTAAGAACCATCCTTCTAACGTATAGGACAGTGATGGTGAACCTATGGCACGCATGCCAGAGGGGGCACTCAGAGACCTCTCTGTTGGCATGTGTGCCATTGCCCAAGCACAGAATTTGCCCCACTCCTCTGCCCAGCAGCCCAATAGAAGTGCTTCCTCCCCCCCCCCCCAGCACTGAGTTCACCCTGCCCCTCTGCAGCACAGAGTTTGGGCACTAGGTCTCTAAAAGGTTCACCATCACTGATATAGGCTATGATCAGCAAAACAGCATATGTGCAGAACTCTGTTTCTCTGGATATAGATCATTTGTTAGAATTGGGTAGTTATCTTTTATATCAAACTTAACGTACAATTCTCAGACATTTAATTACCCAGTATGGCAATGTCTCAGTAAATGACAGTGCCACCTTGCAGGAAGAAATCAACACTTTCTTCTGATTACATAAAGATAACAGGTGGGGAAAATTGACTTTTCCTTATTACAATGTCTATATTATCAGATTTTTTTGCATCCTAACATTCAGACTGGTTTTCTTTTCACCTTTTGAGAAAATATCTAACTCTTTTGCTAATCTAGAAACTAAGGAAAACTTTTGATAGAAGACATTAACTATCTGTTACTAGTAGGAAGACGTAGGCTTAGCTGGGACAGGCTCAGAATCAACAATTTCGAATTTCTCCAATAACATAACAATGGTGAGTACACTCTGACCTGTAATACTATATCCATTTTAAGAGGGTGTCATTCATTGATTTGTGTTTTGGAGGTGGGGGGGGGGCATTTGGAGGAAGGGGGGAGGATTCAACTACCAGAATTTTCAAAGAATTCCTCAAACAGAATTCTGGGAGTTCCAGCTCACAGATGCACACTGGAGCACTGTATATTTGGAATGCCCCATCCAGTGTCAAGCGTTGAGAGCATTTTGACAGTATTTCAGCACTATTTGCTGAACCAATTATGCAATTTGCTGGCCTTAATACTTGTTTAGTAAAATATGATATTTTTTCATTGTACTATTTGTATTTTAATTTAGTGGCAATTTAATGGATTTTTGGCATAGCTTTGCAACATTCCTAAAGAAGAGTGTTATAAACATATTTTAAATATGTAATTTTTAATTATGTTGTTTAGACTATATCTCGCTGTTGACTATAATATATTCTGCATCGTTACGTGGTAATATGATTCACATCTGATTCTATCCAAATTAAATAAGTGATTTGCTAGATTGAGTATTTTTGTTTGCATGCTGATTCCAGGTCTGATGGCATTTAGTTCCTCATTGCAGTAATGAAAGCAAATGCAAGCGCGGCGCCAAAATGGCCGCCGCGCTCTTTGCGGGCCCCCCCCCACCGGACGAAGAGCATCCGGGTAGTTAGGGGGCGTGGCCAGCACCCTTATAAAAGGGGCGGACATGAGGCAGCCGAGCTGCCATTTTGCGAAGCGACGGAGAGGAGAAGTTTTTCCCCATTGCTCCGTTGCTCTTACCTTAGCCGGGAAGCTACTGCGGGCAGCGGTCCTTTCCGTTCCTTTTCTTCGGCTTCCCAGCACTTTCAAGAATGCCTTCCAAAAAGAAGGCGTTGGCGACCGTGGTTCGCACTTCGAGGAGGCGCCAGCCGTGTCGGAGGACCGCGACTGCGCCCTCCCAACAGCCCCCTTTGCCGGCGCCCACCGGGACCGGTGGGATGGGGTCGGTTGCCCCATGGCCCGGGACTGGGCGCCCGCAGACCGGCCCGGTGGTGGCCGCGGCCTCTGGCTCTCAACCGGTGGCTCCCGGCTCTGGCCCGGTTTATACCTCGGGGCCTTCTGCCCTTGCCCCGCAGCTACCTGTGGTGGGCTTTAACCACGGGGGGTGGTTGGGTTCCCTTCCCTGGCAGGGCATACCTCCGGCCCCTCAAGGTCCGGTACTGGGTTCATGGCCGTATTCGGGACCCGGGTTCCAGAGACCTGACCCGGCGCCTCTTATCAGTGGGCCAGCCGGCCCTATGCCCCCCATCAGTAGCGGCCCTTGAGGCTTCTTTGGGGGTGGTTAACCCACCCGGGGCGCCTTTGGGACCACAGGTCGACCCATCGGCTGCCGGTCATCGGCGGGCGGCCGGATGGGTAGAGCTGCTTGAGGCCCATGGGTCGGCGTCAGCCGCGGCCTCGCAGCTCCCCGTGCAACAGTTGCTGCCGTCAGGTACTGACCAGGCCTCGTCCACGAGCTCGGTTGCGGTCGCGAGCTCCGACGCCCACAGTGGGCCAGAACCCCTGGTAGGGGCGGCCCATGGGGGTGCAGCGGGTGAGTATGTGGTTCAAACTAGTGCACCCACACCACTGCCTACACTGGGGGGGGGGGGCGTCCAGTGGCCGTGGCCCCGTATGGCTGGCACGGTGGTTCAGCCACCGCCGGGCCATACGGGTGCGGCACCATCAATCCAGGGCCCCACTGGGGACGGCGCCCCCTGTCCCGTTGGGAACTTACTCGGGGTGGTGGGCTTGGTCCAGGCTCCTTTCACCGTGCCCAATGCGGCCTCTGTGCCGTTGTCGGCACTGCCTACGGCGGGGTATTCTCTGCCCCTTGGGGATCATCTGGCCCAGGCCACCAAAGAGAAAATCTGGCGGGGGGAGTATGTGGACATTTTCTCCCTTCTGAATACAGAGCCCACCAAGGAGGAGAGGGAGGGGCAGGATGAGAAAGATAAGGAACAGGCACGTCGTCGTAAGCCGCCACGCACGTGGGCCAACTGGCTGCCAGCGTACCTCATATACATGGCTGTGTACCTCAGGGCCCGTCCGGATCTGGCCATTCCGATGGTCCAGTACTTGGACAACATATACCGGGCGATGGTTGACTTCCCGGGCCCGTCGTGGTTGGCTTACGACGAAGAATTTCGCATGAGAGTGCCCCTACACCCAGAGATGAGGTGGGATGAGCCCTGCCAGAAGCTGTGGCTTCTGTATATGACCCCCACGCGCCCGGCGCCTGGGGAGAGGTACCATTGTGGACATGCGGTCCACCGAGCTGCTCCGGCACAGACACCCCGCCAGGTGGCAGGGCAGGGGGTTCCAGCCCGCTTGCTGTGTTGGACCTTCTCGGCCAATGGCACCTGCAGCAGGAGAAATTGCCGATACAGGCATGAGTGTCCCTCTTGTGCTGGCCCCCACGCTGCCTCCGCCTGTCCCAGGCCGGGAGGAGCGCAGGGCAGGGGTAGAGGTGGACAGGGGGCGGGCAAGACTGCCGCAGAGGGAGCTGGTCAGGCAAAAGGCCCCCTCACCAATTGATGTGGACATCTTAGAGCGTTGGCTCACGATGTACCCGAGGAGGGCAGACGCAGCTTACCTGCTTGAGGGTTTCCGGCAGGGGTTTCGCATTCCTTTCACGGGGGTCAGGGCTCCCCAAGATGCGCCCAACCTTTTGTCACTTAGGAGAAGGGAGGAGGTGGCTGCCTTGAGCATTATTAAGGAGGTGGATGCTGGCAGGGTTGCCGGCCCTTTCCCTGCCTCCCGTTTCCTAATTTAAAAGTTTCCCCCTTGGGGCTAGTGCCCAAAAAGTCACCGGGTGAGTTCTGCTTAATACATCACTTGTCCTACCCAGCCGGCCGATCGGTCAATGATGCTATCCCGGATGACCTTTGTTCGGTCCGGTATACATCTTTTGACCAGGCTCTGCGCATGGTGCGCTCATGTGACCCGGGTGCACTGTTGGCTAAGTGCGACATCAAGTCGGCCTTCCGTCTTCTGCCGGTGCACCCGGGCGATTTTGAGTTGCTGGGTTTCAAGTTCCAGGGTGAATATTACTTCGATAAGGCCATGCCTTTTGCTTGTTCCATCTCCTGCTCGGCTTTCGAGCGTTTCAGCACCTTCCTGCAGTGGGCGTTCGTCCGCAGGTCGGGATCTCGGTCAGTAGCCCATTACCTGGATGATTTTTTATTCGGGGGTGAACGGGGCTGGGACACGTGTGCGCGTCTCCTCAATACATTTCAGACGCTAATGATGGAACTTGGTGTCCCTTTGGCGCCCGAAAAGACCGAGGGCCCATCTGCCAAGCTCACATTCCTGGGGGTGGAGATTGACACGGTAGTGCAGGCATCCAGGTTACCGGCTTATAAGGTATCACGGATCGTTGCACTCATATCCGGCTTGGTAGCTAAATGCAAGGCGTCCCTTCGTGAGCTACAGGTGCTGCATGGTCACCTCAATTTTGCTTGCAGGGTGATCGCACCTGGCAGAGCCTTTGCTCAATGCTTGTGCGACGCCATGATAGGCTTAACCAAGCCCCACCACAGGGTACGTCTTAGCAGGGGCCTTAGGGCGGATATGCTCATCTGGCTCCAGTTCCTGAGGGGGTTCAACGGGGTGTCCTTCTGGAGGTCCGACCTTCTGGCTTCCCCTCGTTTCCAGGTCCAGTCCGATGCATCGGGGTCCCTGGGTTATGGGATGTACTTCAATGGGAAGTGGGCCTACGGCAGGTGGCCGCCGGCTTGGTCAGGCACGGATCGCTTGCGCGACCTCACGTATCTGGAATTTTTCCCCATTCTGGGAGCCTTGATGCTATGGGGTGAGGAGTGGGCCAATTCGATAGTACATTTCTGGTGTGACAATGCGGCAGTTGTTCACATTGTCAACCCACAGATGTCTAAATCTCCCAGGGTCATGGAGCTGGTGCGCCAGTTTGTGTTCCGTAGCCGCGCCTCAATGTGCTGTTCAGGGCTAGGCATGTGCCTGGTGTTAATAACGATATTGCTGACGCTTTGTCCCGCCTGCAGATCTCCCAGTTCCGTGCCTTGGCCCCGGACGCAGAGGAATTTCCCTCGCCGCTCCTGGACGAGATATGGACACTTGGCAAGGAGAGGTGAACCAGGCGATCGGCATGTCGCTGGCGCCCCGCACGCGTAAGGCGTATCACCACATGTTCATCACTTTTCAGGCTTTTTGTGCCCAGTTTCGACCACCTGAGGCTTGGCCTATCCCAGTCGCCCACATTCTACAATTCATGGTTTACCTACATGCCCAGGGCCTAGCACCCCGCACCATAGCATCCAGGCTGTCAGCGTTGGCATTCATGGCCAAAGTAGGGGGTTACGCTGACAGTACCACTGATTTTCGCATACGACATGTTTTGGAGGGGTGGGTGCGGGAGCGTGGGCGTAGCCCGGATGACCACCACCCAATTTCCCCAGGGGTACTTACCCACCTAGCACGGGGCTGGCATGACCTCTGTTTTGACAGGTATGAGGCCGGCCTGTTTCATGCGGCTACTACGGTGGCCTTTTTTGGAGCGCTCCGCATCAGCGAGCTGGTGATGCTGTCAAAGGCGGATGCAAGTCGTAGGGCACTGGAACTCGACGATGTCTATGTTTACAATGATTGGGCTCAGTTGAGGATACGCTCCTCTAAAGTTGATCAGCACGGCGTAGGCAGTGGAGTACGACTGCTACGATGTTCATTGGCAGACATCTGTCCGGTTGGTGCCCTACAGGAGTTTCTTGCACTGCGTGGCACGCACCATGGCCCGCTTTTCTGTCACCAAAATGGGTCTCCCCTTACTAAATTTCAATTTTGGAAGGTGACCGGTAAGGCACTAGCCAGTGTTGGCCTCCCTGGGGCTCGTTACGGCACCCATTCATTTAGGATAGGGGCGGCTTCTACTGCAGCTGCTTTTGGGTACTCCGGGGCGGAAATACGCCACATGGGAAGGTGGGGATCACAATGTTTTCAGTTTTATGTTCGCCCTCTTCAACCGTGAGTACCAGTTTAGTCACTGTATTGTTCTCCCCCCTCTTTTTCCTTGACAGACCCTGGGTGTCGTATTACACCGGTGGCAGTATGGCTGGTGGGCCACAGCTACGTGCATAGGGCAGCGTCGTACGCTGCGGCGACAGAGTGGGGACCCCGACTGGGACTGGGTGCATCCGCAAGTCTCAGATGGTATGGTAAGCGCGCCATGTTATGGCGGGAACTGTTGCCATTCCTATTATCCAGCAGGAATGCTGACCCACCAGATATTCTGATCATACACCTTGGGGGCAATGATTTGGGACAGGTCACTGGACTATCGCTGAAGCATGCGATTTGCGGTGACCTGGCTTACTTACATTATGTGTGGCCTGCCACAACCCTCATTTGGTCAGACATTGTACCGCGGCATGCTTACAGGGGAGGGTTCGACCTCCAGGCCCTTGATCGAGCTCGTCGCTCGTTGAACAGGGCTATTGCCCGGTTCCTTCTCGACAAGGGTTGGGGGCGCGTCATTAGGCACCCCGCAATCAGCCTACAAAATTATGAGCTTTATTCAGGGGATGGGGTCCATCTGTCGCAAGGAGGTATGGACCTCCTATTAGGAGATTGGCGAGCAGGCCTGTTGACCGAGCTGACGGTCTGGGGGGGGGGCGTCGAGCCTTTATTGAGCCTCTCCGTGTGGCGGATAGCACTGGTAAGGTAAACATTTATGACCCACAGGTATCCGGCAGGTTCGCAATTGACTGGACAACACTAGACCGGCACAAGTTGATTAAACGTTGTCCGGTCAACGACGAACCAGGCGATGGGGTGATGGCAAGAGCTATGCAGCATGCATCACCCCGTTATTTTACGGATACGCGTCAGAGGGTGGGGTCAATAGTTAGGTATTGACTACGGTCAACAATTTGTTTGTTGTCAACAAACAAATTGATACAAATGGATACATTGTAACCAATTGACGTTGGCAATTTTGGGTGGTACCTTACCAGTGTTACTTCGGCCTTTCTTGCCTTAAGAATTATAATTGGTTGAATACCAATAGAAATTTATAATTCGGACTAGGGCATGAATCAATAAATGTGGCCCAATGCCGTTATCCACTTTCATCAGTGTCTGAGTCCTTTATTGGGGGGTGCGCCTGCAATAAACATTATGTTATGACTGTACAATATTCTTTTAAAAAAAGATAACTTCAGTCTTTTTGATAAGGAAGTCTAACTTTTTTTTACAATTATTTTTTAATATATATTTTAAAATTACAACCAAAACAATAATAAAAATACACAAAAAATATACAAAATAACAAAACAGAGGAAAATCCTCTACACACATAATTTCCTTATTATTTGACATATTGGGGAAAACAGAGAAGAAATATCATTCATGATGAAATTGTTTTGGTCTTGTGCTGCTATGTTATTATATGTTTTAGGTGTAGAGTCAGTGAAGTAGTGATGAGAGAGTGCATATTTTTTTACCACAGATTACCTCAGTGATTAAGAAGTGTGCCTTGTTAGCTGGAAAGCTGGCAAGTTGGCAGTTTGAGGCCTGGGTACTGCATGACGGATTGATTGCCCATCTCTGTCCCAGCTCCTGCCAACCTTGCAGGTCGAAAGCAAGAAATTACAAGTAGATAAATAAGGACCACTTCAGTGGGAAAAGTTCTGGGGGACATGAAATGAGCCTCATTCGGGCATCCCCTGAGCTGAGTTTCTCCAGCAAAAATCCTTTCAGCCCAGAATAATTTCTGACCTTACATTATTATTACCACAGACCAGTTGTTTGAAACATTCAGATTTTTTTTTCAGATACAAGAAGTGTAAATGAATTGCCTCTGGGTGCAATTCAAGGTGCTGGTTTTGACCTTTAAAGCTCTTCATGGCATTGGACCTAGGTACTTAAGAGACCGCATCACTCCAAGTTTATCAGCCCATCAGACAAGGGTAGACAGGAGGGGCACTTTGGTGGTTCCATCAGTAAAAGAAGCATCTCTGATGGGGACCAGAAGGAGAGACTTCTCCTTGTCTGCCCCAACCCTATGGAACCTCCTTCCATCAGAATTGCGCCTCCCCTTCAGGAAGATGTTGAAAACCTGGCTCTGCCAACGGGTGTGGGGCACATTAGGCTCCACATCTCAAGCCCGTTGGCTTATTTAGCCTGCCTGTTGTGAGATTGAGCTGCCACCCCTCTCTCGTTCTTGTTCTTTGATAAGCCTGTTTTACTGTGGGTGGAGGGAGGGTTAAGGTAGATAGATAGATAGATAAATCTTTATTGTCATTGTCCTGCACAGAACAATGAGATTGGGGGTAGCTTTTAGTGGTGATGATGATGTTAGTTTTTATGTGTTTTAATTTTGCTTTTAACTGAGGTTTTTATGTAATGTTTTTATTGGTAATGGTTTTATCTTTCTTGTATTGTTTGTATGTATGTGCTAGAGAGATGGGCCCCTCTAGCTGATGGTACAACCAGAGAGCCCCTCCAGTCCGCTCTGGTTGGGTGGGCAGACACTCTTGGGGTGATGTGGTCTCTCAGGTATCCTGGCCCACTACCATATAGGGCTTTAAAGGTCAAAGCCAGCACCTTGAATTTATAGCCAAAGAGACAGCGCTGTTTGCTTTTGCAGACATTTCTATGGACATGTGACAGGCATGCCTAGACAATGAAGTGAATGGAACACTATTTTACCTTCCCACCGAAGTGGTCCCTATTTATCTACTTGCAATTTCTTGCTTTTGAACTGCTAGGTTGGCAGGAGCTGGAACAGAGACGGCTGCTCATTCCGTCCTGCAGTACTTGGGTAAGTGCTATATGCTTTCAAATCAGAATTATTTTCTAGTGACCCTAACAGGGCTTTCAAGGTAAATGAGATGTTTAAGGAGTGGTTTTACCAGTTCTGTCCTCTGCACTATAGTGGATATCCATAGAGAGAGGATTAGCAATGACTATAAGAAATATATTAACTACACTAGGTGATAGTGTAGTTTTCACTATCTAATGTGAACAATTCAGTTAAATTCAGTGGTGATGTTAATTAAGTGACTAATTATCCATCTTATTTTTTTAAAATGAATTGAAGGCAAGGAAACTTGGAATACTGAAGATGTGCCTCTGAGGTGTTAGCTAAGCTCAGCACAGGTTACCTTTCATCTATTAACCATCTTCCGTCTATCATCCAACATAATAAGACTACTGGGTCAAAAATAATGTGCAGCATCTGAATGCCAGCAGCATAATATTTTAGCATGTGCTTTCAGATGTTGTGGTTGTAAATGATCCTTCTTGCAGTTCTACACAGATGATTTTGAAACATATGTCAATAGACTTTTGTGGTGGAAGAGTCTGTTCTGATTAATTAATCATATACTTTTTTCAACTTCAAATGAACTTTATAATGAAAAGTATTCATTATTTCTTCTTCTGTTTGTTAGAATGCATCTGCATGCTACATGGTTTGAGCATATTAATTATGATAAATAAAAAATAAGGAAAACAGCAGGTGTCCCCCAATGGAGTCTAGAAAGAATGTTATTTTTACAACTTTTTTCCATATCTGTTTTATTCCTGCTGTTACACACTATAGGTTTTACAGTGTGAAGATCTTTATTCAAACATATGCATAAAACATAGCTCACTTTTAGGTCGTAATTTGAAGGATATTATGTTCTTGAATAATATACATTTGCTTCTTGCATTTCCAAGACTCAGACCTTGTTTGCTAAGGTTTATTTGAATTGTAGAACCAAAACAGTGCCTTTTACTGCTTTGCCCAAAGTTCTATGAATACTGCCCCATACTTGATTTATACGGTTATTCTTAGAGGCTTCAGAAACTTTTCAATACCTAAGGTAAAGAGTGCTCTTTTTCATTCTGACAACCTGGCATGATTACAACTGGACAAACAGTAGATTCTATCAGGGAACCTTGTGGGAAGTTACTGTTTATTAAGTTACTTTATATTCATGTAGGTAAGATAGTTAGATTTCTTTCTTTCATAGATTTAGTTAGTCTGACACTTAGTTAGAATGAACAATTGTGACTCCATTTTGCATTCCAAAAGCACTCACATTCCACAGTAGCACGTCATTTTCAGACAGCTTGCCACATTCTAAAATACCAGACAGGTGATGGTCATCTTAAGATGGAGAAATCAGATAAGCAACACCTGAGAATGTTGCTTGGCATGAAAGTCAGACATCTTTAGAATTCCAGTGGGAGGGAGCAAAAACCCTAAAATGCTACATAAACAGACCTCAAATCTGGGGTCCGTCAGGCCTTTAGGAAGAAGATCAGATCATTTGGTGATTACAAAGATCATCATGATCCATTCTTCAACTGCATGAGGGCACACCTGCCCGCATGGACTTACAATTTGGATTTATAAATTGGATTTACAACATGGATTTACAGTTGGATTTACAAATATGCCCTGCCAGCCAAGTGGGCCAGTGGAGAGAGGTGCATTCTTAGCATAACCACACACAGACCAATGGGGCTGCACCATCTAAGTGGGCCCAAGATTGGAAATAAAAGCAGTTGGGATGCTAGGTCAGGCGCGGGGACCTCTGAGATATTGAACCTGGGATGCCCTGCATGCCAGGCATATCCTGAATCCAGTAATGTACATGCATTAAATTATTTACTGGACATTGTTTAACACTTATGTAAGTCTCATTGATTCGGTGGATCTATTCTGAATTAAGAAAAACTTAATTCAACTGTTCCAGTCCTACGTACTGTAATCGTCAATGTGGATGAGCAAGACAGTATGTCCTTTACATGGCCACTTCCACTACTTTCCTCATATAAAGAGTAATTTTATCAAAAGGAAAGTATACTTTACCTGTAGAGATTCTCCTCAAGGTTCATAATATCTTTTTTTTCCCAGCATTCACCTGAATAGAGGAAATACTTCTTTGGAGAAAGTCATCCTAGATGAGAGAACATAGGAAACAAGCAGTGGATGGGAAGGCATGGCATAGTCTGGCTAAAGCTTCACTCTTTTTACTGTCACGATCTGATTCACAAGTTCCTTATTGCATTAGGTACAAAAGATCTAGCAACAGGTACAAATTTTGTTCTGTTCATTTTTCATAAATCCAAGAAAGAGTTGCCATACATCAAAAGCTACTCAGCATGTAGTTATATTATTAGTTACGGTCTCTCTCTAGCATAATCTAAGTACAGTAAAAAATTTAAGGGAAGGGCATGTATTTGCTACAGTCCGAAAGCTCTTCAGCAAAATGTCTGAAACTTCTTCTGTGTCTAGGCCAGATGCGAAACTGCCATAATGAAGCCACCTTTTGATGAATTCATTCTGTAGTTCCTTTCACCTGACCTAGTGTGAGAGGGATTAGGCAGCACAAGTTTGCCATTTCGAGGAGACTCTATGTATCTGTTGTGACCTGGGGTCCTGGGGGCAAGGAGGAGGACAGTTGGCCAGCCCAGTTGCCTGCTGCCAGCTCTGACATGGAGTTGGAACCTGAAGAGGACCTGTTGCCAGTCCCTCAGCTCACTGCCAGATCAGGACACCGAGCAGGAATACATGGACCCAGGTGGCACCAGCCTTGCAGCTGGCTGTCAATTCAGAGCCTGCTCCTTGTGACCAAGTCAGGCAATATGGTCAGGGCTTGACAGCAAGGCCAGATGCCAGCACTCGGGAAGATCAAGAACAAGCCAGCACATCTGAAAGGTGCAGAGCCTCTTTGAGAGAAAACCTGCAGCTGAGGTGAAAGAGTGCTAGGACATGCCTCCTGAACCATTCCTCAGCTGTGGGGCCTGAGTCTCCTTAAAGGAGGGGCATACTGACAAACTCTTGTCAGACCAATCCGTCGTGGACCCGACAATGAGTACTTGGACTTGAACCTTTGGATATCAAACTTTGGACTTCTGCCTGTGACCCCGACAATGCTCCTGGAAAAACCTTATATCTGTAGTTGCTCTTGACCGGCTTGTGACCCTGGATATTCCCGATGACAACTCTGCCTAGCTCCTTTGAACTGAATGTAAGGACACTCTCTTACCTTTGATGCAGCAGCTGCTAGCTGAGCAGTTCGGCCAGTGTATTGGTGACCAATACAACAATTAAAATTTATTTATTTATTTGATTTTTACCCCGCCCATCTGGGATGCTCTCCCACTCTGGGTGGCTCACAATGTTAAAAAAGCAGATTTTTAAAAAGCAGAACAATGTTAAAAAAAGCAGAACAAAACCATAGAAAAACCACCACCCACCCAGTCCAATCAACACCCAGGCCCACTTACCCTAGTGGCCACAATGGGAGGGGCTCGCATTTAAACTTGAACAAGCTGCCAAAGGCCTCCTCGAAAAGAAAAGTTTTCAGCTGCTTCTTGAAGGACCCTAAAGAGTCAATAAAACACAGCTCCCCAGATAGAGCATTCCAGTTAGCCGGGGCCACCACTGAGAAAGCCTTCCAACAGGTAACAGACTTCCTAGCAAGCCTGGAAGTCAATACTTGGAGTTGAGGTACAAGAGAAGAGTGGGTGAAGCGGGCCTGATTTCTGATTAAAATATAGCTGGCTACTTTATTCTGCTCCCTGAATTCTCATGCTTTAGCTGCTAAGTTATCTCTCTGTAACCCCACCACCACCACCACCACCACCACCACCAATCTCAGATACTTAATTCAATCTTTGATAACACCCATTATATTGAAGTCTATTTTATCCCACATCATTTATACTCCTTTGTGAAGCTGAATATATAAGCCATGTGGGTCCCTTCATCATGTTTTCACTCTTCCCCATAGAAAGATCCACTCTCAGGTCATCTGCAGAACATTAGACAGTTGCTTCCTTCATTGCAATCCTAGACTGCATTATTACATTTCTCCATCTGAAATGTGATCTTAAATAACAACTTGTACAATAATTAAATGTAACTGCAAGAACACTGTTAAAGTCAATGACCCAATGCATTAGCAGTTTAAACACATTTTAAGTTAAGTGGATTATGAGGAAAGTAGTTCAGGAGACATTAAATAAGCACAAGCTATTCATATGAGTGTCCAGAAGCTGTAGTGTCATTATTTGCAATACCTGTCAAATCTCTAAACTCATCACAAAGAATGGGAGTAAAATGGGAAGGAGAAGAGTCAATAGGTCAATAAATAAATTGATAGATCAATAGAGGACCATGTAATCTGTGGTCAGCTTGAATTAATTCATGATAGCCTTAGTCTGCTTGTTCCCTCAACTTTTATTTTTATAAAAAAGATGAACTGGTTTTATGAAAACAAATTTACAGGAAGAGCAGCCACCACAGCTGGCAAAACAAACAATGAAGATATTTGGCATATTCAGAAGCTTTTTACTCATTCCCGCAATTTGCCTTTAAAAAGAAATATGATACTGAACACATTCCATGCTCATTTTGTCTCACTGATTGGTGATCACATTTGCTCACTTGGCAGACACTTCCCTCCTTGTGGCAGAGGGCTATATGGGCACAAGCCTATGCTACATGCCATTCCTAGAAGTTCAGCTATCAGGAAACAGTGCCAAATCCTTTGTGACTCAAACATTCCTATTATTCAGTAATCAAGTTCCTGAAAACTTGAATATATTAAAAGCATTCAATGGTCCAGAGCAACTCAACCAACAAATGGCCAGCATTTTATTGAACATCAATTGATCCAGCCTTCATTCAATTGCTTGTCTTCTTCAAGCTTAGTTATTCCAATGAATGGCAACAAACAAACAAGTAAACATTTGCTATATTTTCACACTTTGGTAGGCAGAGTTCGACGCACAGATGTTTATTGTGTTTAAAAAGTCAGCCATTTTACTTCCATCATCTTCTTGGCATTCCCTGAAACCGTATCTTGAGCCAGCTGTAATAAGTGATGGTGGGTAGATGGGTGGAAGCAATTCTTGTAATTGATTATTTAGTGCTAAAGAGGGGGGAAATTATCACAGGTGGTGATGACAGATGTGACAACGCAGGATACTTGGCAAAGTATGCATGTATTGGATCACTAATATACTAAGCTGTATGTGTAGCTGATCGCTAGAGCATCTTTTCTGTCTTTTGCATAGTAATCAGGTACAGTATATATATTTTAAAATTTCAGTCAGCTTTGTTCTCTTTCTGTTAAATCTTCGGCATTTGTAACATCCACTGTAAGAAATTAAGTGACTGTAAAATCTGTCCAAGGCAAGAATGCCAACAATTAAATGCTGTAAAATCTGCCAGCCTTCTCCAATCCTAAAATAGTCATAGGACCATTTGAGAAACAGCCAGCCACCATAGCCACACTATTTGGGAAAAGGCTAAAGATGCTGTATCTCTAGGTAGTTGTCCAAAACTATCACCATTATAGAAAAAAAATTATTGTCATAATTGGTTACCAACACATCTTTCCTATGATTTTTCTCCCTTTTTTAACCATTGTCCAAATTTTTAAATATTAGAATGATCAGGACATGTGACACTATGTGGATTGTCTTTTTCAACAGAGAGGGGTTTGATAAAGCAATCATATTGGACAGAATCTGGAATCTGCAACAAGGACCACAGCAGCAACAGTCATGAAGAGAAGTTGTGATAGGAGGCTCCCGCATCCTATTTGTCTTGTGTGACAAACAGCTCTCTCTTTGGGTCAGCCAGTGACAGTCTATGTGACATGGTGAGGAGGCTGAAAAGTGGAGAAACAAAATGAGAATTCCGTTCAAACATAGCTTGAGTCAGAGAAGGATAATTGTGAGACTTCTGTTATTGTAATTGTGAGTGAAAGATGGTTGAAAAAGTTTGAATGTGGTGAAAGGTACTGTGAAAGGATCCAGGAAAAGCTTACAGGCACGTTTTTACTTCCGCTTCCAGGAGCAACATGGGCGGTGTGGGCCAGATAAATTGCATAAACCCATTTGTGCGGATTCATGGGGGCTTGGGCTTCTGGGAATTGAAGTCCAAGACCAGGGTTTAAATCCTTACTAGGCAATGAAAACTCACTGGCAGTGTGGATCTGGTAATAATAATTTTAATTTAATTTAATTTAATTATCACATTTATATACCGCTCACTCGGCCAAAGCCAACTCAGGGCGGTTCACAATAAAAATTAAAAACACAAGTTAAAAACAGTTAAAACAGTTAAAACTACCCACCCCCTAAAAACAAGGGCTGCAGGATCCAAAGGCACCATGGGGAAGAGTTCTTCTACACCAACCACCCAATGGAGGTTACCCTTCCACCTGCACCCCACACTTGACCCGCCAGCCAGGTTTTAAGATCTTTTCTGAAAGGCAGCAATTCCGTCCGAAGACGTAGCTCTGTTGGCAGGAGGTTCCAGAGGGCCGGTGCAGACACGGAGAAGGCTCTCCTCCTTGTGCCAGAGAGGCGAGCCCCTCTGGCTGATGGAACAATTAGAGAGCCCCTCCGGTCCGCTCTGGTTGGACGGACAGACGTCCTCAGGGCGATGCGGTCTCTTAGGTAACCCGGCCCACTACCATATAGGGCTTTAAAGGTCAAAACCAGCACCTTGAATTGCACCCGGAGACAAACTGGCAACCAGTGCAGCTCCCGGAGCAGTGGCAAAGCACGGGCATAACGCCCACACCCCATCACCACCCGGGCTGCCGCATTTTGGACCAGCTGTAGCCTCCGAATGGTGGTCAAGATAACTTCGTATCAGAAATTATTCTGGGTTGAAAGGATTTTTGCTAGAGAAACTCTGCTCAAAGGATGCCTGAATAAGGCTCCTTTCATGTCCCCAAGAGCTGGGACAGAGACAAGTGATAAACCATAATATACTACCTGGGTCTCAAACTGCCAACTTACTGGCCTTCCAGCTAGCAAGGCAAGCTTTTTAACCACTGAGCCACCACAGCCCCAGCTGTGGATCTGGTAAAACCACTTCTTAAATGTACCTCTTACCTTGAAAGCCCTTTCAGGGTCACTGTAAGTAGATTTTGACTTGACAGCACAGAACTAACAAAATGATTTAAATAAGGAATGCTGTAAAAATAACAGTTACCTAAGCTGCTATGGATAGCTGATGTTATATTACCCTAGTCTTATAAGTGTTCTGCAGTTCTTCTGACTATTTTGTTTGGAGACTGTGGATTTATGTGACAATACTATCAAAATCCTTTTTTTCTGGTCATATTCTTTTATTTTATCAGCAACCCTGGTTTGGCTTAAATCAAGGAAGAGGTAGGGACATAGGAGCCTTGGGAAATAAGATATAGCCCATTGGGTCCTGGTGAGATGTCATATTAAATGGTTCTGTCTTAGCTCCTAGGATGAAAGAAGCCTTCTCTTTGGCCAAATGAAGATAGTTTTGTCTGTGGCCAAGCAGAAACACAATTTTTATTTTACCCCAAGGTGTCAGGGTCCAAAGCCTGGGCAGCTGGCAGGCAATACAAACACCAGGACTTGGGGCAACCAGGTAACAGGCTGAAACAGTAACCAAATCTCAGTCCAGAGTTCAAGTCCAAGTGAAACTAGAGATGCAGGATTAGTCCAGATGACAAAAATATAATCAAAATGAGCCAGAAGTCAGGTGACCAGGAGAACAGACATGGCAAAAAAGCATCAGGGGCTGGAGCAAGGCAAGAATGGAATTCAAGGAGCAAGGAAAGGAAAAAACAACAGTACACAAGAACCAAGCAGAAGTCTTCAGAAGTGGGAATCAGGAATGAGGTAGGAGATCTTCTAGAAACAAGAAACAAGGCAGGAGGTCTTCAGAAACAAATCACAAGAGCCAGGAACTAAGAAACTGCAAGTTTGCTGACTTTTGTTGCTGAAGGCAGAGCATCTTCATCAGCTGGAACAAGGCAAGGAAGGAGTTCAAAGAGCAAGGATCCAGGCAAGACACAACAAGAGTAGAAAAGAACCGGGAACTGGACAGAAATATGAATCAGGAACAAGGAGATCTTCTGGAAACCAGGAAAAAGGCAACAGTGTCAAGTAACTGCAAGACTGCTGATCTCTATTGCAGGCGCACCCCCCCAATGACGGACTCAGACACAAATGAAAGTGGATAACGGCATGGGCCACATTTATTGATTCAAGCCCTAGTCCGAATTATAAATTTCTATTGGTAAAACGACCAATCATAATTCTTAAGGCAAGCAGGCCGAAGTAACACTGGTAAGGTACCACCCAAAATTGCCAACGGCAATTGTTACAATGTATCTATTTGTATCAATTTGTTTGTTGACAACAAACAAATTGTTGACCGTAGTCAATATCTAACTAATGACCCCACCCTCTGATGTGTATCCGCAAAATCAGGGGGTGATTCCAGCTGTCTAGTGGTAACCATCACCCCCTCGCCTGGTTCATCGTTGACCGGACAACGTTTAAACAACTTATGCCTATCTAGTGTTGTCCAGTCAATTGCGAACCTGCCGGATACCTGTGGGTCATAAATGTTTACCTTACCAGTGCTACCCGCCAATGTGACCAAAGTCAACAGTAGCACAGACAAACCCCTATATCAAACCATAGCAACAGTGTGGGATGGGCGAAAAAGCCAGGACTCAAAGGCCAATTGCGAGTCCCAGCCAAAAATTCCCACCCGGCCCCGAAGCGACCAAGAAATCACACTGTTAACTAGGGAGGGGGTGGAGGGGAAAAACTTCTCCGCTCCGTCGGTTCGCCAAAATGGCAGCACGGCTGCCTCGTAGCCAGCCCCTTTTATTAGGGTGCTGGCCACGCCCCTAACTACCCGGATGGTTTCGTCCGGTGGGGGGGGCCCGCAAAGAGCGCGGCGGCCATTTTGGCGCTGCGCTTCCATTGCAGGCGCACCCCCCCAATGATGGACTCAGACACAAATGAAAGTGGATAACGGCATGGGCCACATTTATTGATTCAAGCCCTAGTCCGAATTATAAATTTCTATTGGTAAAACGACCAATCATAATTCTTAAGGCAAGCAGGCCGAAGTAACACTGGTAAGGTACCACCCAAAATTGCCAACGGCAATTGTTACAATGTATCTATTTGTATCAATTTGTTTGTTGACAACAAACAAATTGTTGACCGTAGTCAATATCTAACTAATGACCCCACCCTCTGACGTGTATCCGCAAAATCAGGGGGTGATTCCAGTTGTCTAGTGGTAACCATCACCCCCTCGCCTGGTTCGTCGTTGACCGGACAACGTTTAAACAACTTATGCCTATCTAGTGTTGTCCAGTCAATTGCGAACCTGCCGGATACCTGTGGGTCATAAATGTTTACCTTACCAGTGCTACCCGCCACCCGGAGAGGCTTCAATAAAGGCTCGACGCCCCCCCCCCAAGACCGTCAGCTCGGTCGACAGGCCTGCTCGCCAATCACTCAGCAGGAGGTCCATACCTCCTCGCGACAGATGGGCCCCCTCCTCTGAATAAAGCTCATAATTTTGCAGACTGATGATGGGGAGGCGAATGACGCGTCCCCAACCCATATCAAAAAGGAACCGGGCAATAGCCCTGGAGCGACGAGCCCGGTCAAGTGCCTGGAGGCCGAACGCTCCCCTGTAAGCGTACTGCGGTATCATGTCCGACCAATGAGGGGTGTGGCAGGCCACACATAATGCGAGTAGGCCAGGTGACTGCAAATCGCAAGCTTCCGCGATAGGCCAGTGACCTGTCCGAAACCATTGCCCCCAAGGTGAATAACCAGGACATCAGGCGAGTCAGCATCCCTGATGTAGAAAAGGAATGGCAACAGTTCCCGCCATAACATGCCGCGCTTACCACACCACCTGAGATGTGCGGATGCACCCAGTCCCAGTCGGGGTCCCACTCTGTCACCGCAGCGTAACGCGCTGCCCTGTGCAGCATAACGCGCTGCCCTGTGCAGCGTAACGCGCTGCCCTGTGCACATGGCAACGGCCCACCAGCCCTACTGTCACCGGTGTAAAACGACACCCAGGGTCTGTCAAGGAAAAAAAAAAGGGGGGGTGAGAAACATTGCAGTGACTAAACTGGCACTCACGGTTGAAGAGGGTGAACACAAAACTGAAAACAATGTGATCCCCACCTTCCCATGCGGCGTATTTCAGCCCCAGAGTACCCAAAAGTAGCTGCAGTAGAAACCGCCCCCATCCTGCAGGAATGGCTGAGTGAGGGGAGACCCACCCTGGTGACAGAAAAACGGGGCATGGTGCGTGCCACACAGTGCAAGAAACTCCTGTAGGGCACCAACCGGACAGATGTCTTCCAAGGAACATCGTAGCAGTATTACTCAACTGCCTACGCCGTGCTGACCTGTTTTAGAGGAGCGTATCCTCAACTGAGCCCAATCATAGACATCTTCGAGTTCCAGTGCCCTACGACTTGCATCCGCCTTAGACAGCATCATAAGCTCGCTGATGCGGAGTGCTCCAAAAAAGGCCACCGTTGTAGCCGCACGAAACAGGGCTGCCTCATACCTATCGAAACATAGGTCATGCCAGCCTCGTGCCAGTTGGGTAAGTACCCCAGGGGAAATTGGGTGACGGTCGTCCAGGCAACGCCCACGGTCCCGCACCCCCCCTCCAAAACATGTCTCACACGGAAATCAGCGGTACTGTCCGCGTGACCTCCCACCTTGGCCATAAAAGCCAGCGCTGATAGCCGAGATGCTATGGTGCGGGGTGCCAGGCCCTGGGCGTGCAGGTAAACCATGAAATGGAGGATGTGGGCCACTGGGATCGGCCAGGTATCTGGCAGGCGAGATTGGGAACAAAAGGTCCGAAATGCAACCAACGCGTGGTGATACGCCTTACGCGTGCGTGGTGCCAGTGACATGCCTATCGCCCGGTTCACCTCTCCTTGCCAATGGTCCATATCTCCTGCGGTAGTGGCGAGGGAAATTCCTCCGCATCCGGAGCCAAGGCACGGAACCGGGAGATCTGCAGGCGGGACAAAGCGTCAGCAATATCATTATTCACCCCCGGGACATGCCTGGCTCTGAACAGTACATTGAGGCGCAGGCTGCGCAATACAAACTGGCGCACAAGATCCATGACCCTGGGAGATTTAAAGGTCTGTGAGTTGACAATGTGGACAACAGCCGCATTGTCACACCAGAAATGCACCACAGAGTTGGCCCACTCCTCACCCCCTAGCATCAAGGCCCCCAGTATGGGAAAAAATTCCAAATATGTGAGATCCCTCAGGCGACCCGTGCCTGACCAGGCTGGTGGACATCCACCATATGCCCACTTCCCATTGAAGTACATCCCATAACCAAGGGATCCCGAGGCATCAGACTGAATTTGAAATTGGGGCGAAGCCAGGGGGTCAGACCTCCAAAATGAGACCCCATTGAACTCCCTCAGGAACTGGAGCCATACATGCAGATCTGCCCTGATGCCCCGTGTCAATCTCGCCCTATGATGGGGCCTGGATAAGCCTGCCATGGCATCGCATAAGCGCCGAGCAAATGCCCTGCCAGGTGCGACCACCCTGCAAGCGAAATTGAGATGTCCATGTGGCACCTACAATCCCCGAAGGGATGCCTTGCACTTAGCCAGCAAGTCCGATATAAGGGCCACTATCCTTGACACCTTGTCTGCGGGCAACCCAGACGCCTGCGCTACCGTGTCAATTTCCACCCCCAGGAATATTAACTTATTAGACGGGCCTTCGGTCTTTTCGGGCGCTAAAGGGACACCGAGTTCCTCCATTAGCGTCTGAAATGTGTTGAGGAGACGTGTGCACGTGTCCCAGCCCCGTTCACCCCCGAATAAAAAGTCATCCAGGTAATGGGCTACAGACCGAGACCCTGACCTACGGACAAATGCCCACTGCAGGAAGGTACTGAAACGCTCGAAAGCCGAGCAGGATATGGAACAGCCGAATGGCATGGCTTTGTCAAAATAATATTCACCCCGGAATTTGAAACCCAGCAACTCGAAGTCACCCAGGTGCACGTGCAAAAGGCGAAACGCCGACTTAATGTCACACTTAGCCAACAGTGCACCCGGGCCACATGAGCGCACCATGCGCAATGCCTGGTCAAAGGATGTATACCCGACAGAACAAAGGTCATCAGGGATAGCATCATTGACCGAGTGGCCGGCTGGGTAGGACAAATGGTGAATCAGGCGGAACTCGCCCGGGGACTTCTTGGGCACTAGTCCTAGCGGAGACACTGTAAGGTTGTGGAACGGGGGTGCGGGGAAAGGGCCAGCGACCCTGCCCGCAGCAATCTCCTTATTAATGCTGGCGGCAGCCACCTCCTCCCTTCCCCTAAGTGACGAAAGGTTAGGTGCATCCTGCAGTGACCTATCCCCCGTGAAAGGAATACGAAAAGCCAGTTGAAAACCCTGAAGGAGGTACACAGCGTCTGCTCTCCTCGGGTACAATGCGAGCCAACTCTCCAGCATGTCGACATTAATCGGGGAGGGGGCCTTTTGGTGAACCCGCTCCCTCCATGGCAGTCTTACCTGCCCCTTGTCCGCCCCTACCCCTGCCCCCGTATCCTCCCGGCCTGGGACAGGCGGAGGCAGCATGGGGGCCAGAACAAGAGGGGCACTCATGCTTGTACTTGCAATTTTTCCTGTTGCAAGAACCATTGGACGAGAAGGTCCAGCACAGCAGGCGGGCTGGAACCCCCTGCCCCGCCACTTGGCGGGGTACCTGTACCGGGGCCGCTCGTTGGACCGCATGTCCACAATGGTATCTCTCCCCAGGCGCCGGGCGCGTGGGGGTCATATACAGAAGCCACAGCTTCTGGCAGGGCTCATCCCACCTCATCTCTGGGTGCAGTGGAATCCTCATGCTGAATTCTTCGTCATAAGCCAGCCATGACGGACCCGGGAAGTCAACCATAGCCCGGCAAATATTGTCCAGATACTGGACCATAGGGATAGCCAAATCCGGCCTAGCCCTGAGGTAAACGGCCAAGTAAATCAGGTACGCTGGCAACCAATTTGCCCACGTGCATGGCGGCTTACGACGACGTGCCTGCTCCTTATCCTTCTCGTCCAGCCCTTCCCTCTCTTCCTTGGTCGGCTCCCTATTTAGAAGGGAGAAGATATCTACATACTCGCCCCTCCAAATCTTTTCCTTGGTAGACTGGGCCAAATGGTCCCCCAAGGGCAAGGAATACCCTGCTGTTGGCAAAGCCGACACCGGCACTGAGGGAACTACGGGCAAAGGAAAATGAGCCTGAGCCAGCCCGGGGATTCCCAACACATTTTCAGCACGTTAGGGGCACCACCCCGACCCAGGCCCTGTGTCACGGGCAAAGTCGCTGGGTGGGCCGGGGGCCATTGGGCCGCCGGGCCACCCGAGCGAGGCCAAGGCCATTGAACAGCCCCCCCCAAGGAAGTCAGTTGTGTGGGTGCATTAGCTTGGACTGCATACTCACCCGCTGCACCCCCGCGGGCCGCCCCCACCGGGGGTTCCGGCCCGCTGGGGGCGTCGGAGCTCACGACCGAAGCTGAGCTCGTCGACGGGGCCAGACCAGCACCAGACTGCTGCACCTGTGGGGTGGGGAGCTGCGAGGCAGTGGCCACCACCGGCCCGCACGCCTCAGGTGGCTCAACCCGACCCATCGCCGGCCGCTGTTCGGCGGCCAAAGGGGGCACCTGAAAACCTAGAGACACCCCTGTTTGGTTGGCCCTTGCCAAGGACGCTTCAAGGGCCGCCACCCGGGCCAGGAGGGCCTCCACATCGACATAGGCCCCGGCCCCAACAGGGGGCAATTGGGCAACCGGCCCATAATTCACGGGTACCTGTCCAGGTCCCTGAGCCCCAGGGGCCAGATAAGGCCAAGAGCCCATGCTCAGCCCCTGGGGAGCCGTGGGAACGCCCTGCAAAGGCAGGGAACCCAACCACCCTCCGTGGCTCGCACCCCCCATAGGGAATAGCGCACCCGGGCAAGAGGGCCCCGCCGCACAGACCATGGCAGGGGCCAAGGGCCGAGGCCCCGTCCGGGGCAGCAGGTATGCTCCGCGCATCAGGCCAAGGAGCTACCGATCCCATCCCACCGTTCCCGGTGGGGTCTGCTAAAGGTGGCTGCGGAACGGGCGCAGTCGCGGTCCTCCGACCCGGCTGACGCCTCCGCGCCGATCGAGTCACGTTCGCGGCTGCCTTCTTCTTCGAGGGCATGGCTAAGGTAGCTAGGAAGCCTAAAACAAGAGAAAGCTGCCCGAAAAGGCTTCCCCCAAGAGGACACGAGTGACGGAGGTAAGGAGGAAAGAAAAACTTCTCCGCTCCGTCGGTTCGCCAAAATGGCAGCACGGCTGCCTCGTGGCCAGCCCCTTTTATTAGGGTGCTGGCCACGCCCCTAACTACCCGGATGGTTTCGTCCGGTGGGGGGGGCCCGCAAAGAGCGCGGCGGCCATTTTGGCGCCGCGCTTCCATTGTTGAGGCAGCTTCTGGTAGGAAGGGCTCGTTGTTATATATCTAAACCACCCAGCATATCCAGGGGGAACCTAGGAAGTTCCAGAACCTTCTTCAGGGCTCAACAGTTGCAGCAGGATTTAGGGTCCAGTCCTGCAGGACTTAGAGCAGCTGCTTCCAGGCTGGGGGTCCACTCCTGCAGGACTTTAAGCTGCAGTTGCAAATTCTAACACCTGGCTCTGTGAAATAATAGATTACACCTCAAATTTAATAAATAATTATATCTGGAAAAGGCTTATTAAACCCTTTCCAGAAATAGTTTCAACCCACTATGATCCATGGCAAAGGTTGTACTACCATTCTGGAATATAAAATATTCTTGGCGGTCTTTACATTGTTTGTCATTAATATACTAATTTATAAATCACAGTTTGTGAGGAATTGCAAAACCATTACATCAACCAAGATTTGAAGATGGTTTGCAAAAATGATAGTTAGCTAATTATTATACCCTGCTATGTCTGAAATCATGAAGCATTAACTACACTGTATTATTCTACCTCAAGAGTCTGAGGTACCATGGAAACTAGGCTATGCAGGTGAAAAATAGAGGATAAGAGACTTTCAACTGCTGTACAGATTCTTAACTTTGATTAATAATGTCTGACTTGAGCCAGGGTTGTTTTTTTCAGATGTACCTTCAGACCTTTCCTTAAAAGTCAGTTTGATAGACAATCCAAATAAAATTACATTCCAACCTAGAACAATACTCTATCATTGCAGCTTAAGTAGCCCTTTGTAGGATTGTGCATGGATATATCAATCCCAATGAGGTGCCAGTTAAGTACTCTCATTGACAGAGTCACCATGAAATGGAGATGGCTTGATGACACATAACTTTTTAAATCAGTTTAACCAACTTCTTGCCCATTCTCACTTCTCACTGTTTCAATTGAAAGTGGAAGTAAAATCAACTAGAAGAGCAAACCAAATCAAGTCATGAATTGGTCATCTTACAGTCTAAGACTTTTCGGGCCACGGGCTGGTCACGTGTTTGAGCATTCCGGTCACTTGGTTCCTCCCACTGAAAGTGGAAGTAAAACATGCATGCTTTACTTCCACTTCCGGGAGTGATGTGTGTCAGATTAATTGGTGCCATGGGCCATAATTTGAGCACCCCGGTCTATGATATCTGACTCCAGTATTTTTTGTTAAAAAGCAGAGATGAGAAATGTTTGCTATTTGAACTAAAGCTTCCAGAAAACTACAGTGGGATTCTGGGAGAGAAAAAACACTCTTCCCATCTCTGAGAAGGAGCACAAGAGAAACAGGTCTTTCCTTTGAGTATTCTTGTCTCTTATCATTTCCATACATCCATACATCTAATTTTCTGCATCAATGTCTGTGTCTGTTTTGTTTCACATTTCAGCTTTGTCAGATATTGTAAGTTGGTTTCTAAAATAATATAGGCAATGCTTAGACTGTCTATATTATGGATTCCCTTGTTAAGCAGGCAGTCTTTTTTTTTCATAGCTCCCCAATTATACTCCTGACAGATCCCCTTTGCATTTGCTCATCAGATGTTAAAAGATAAAGACTCCACACAATAGTGCATTGATGCCTTTGTGGGCTGAAGTATTTGAACTTCACCAAGTCCATCAGAGGAACTGGTATGGGCAAGTGTTTCTTCCTTCAGGTTTCACAATGGCAATGAGGCCTCAAGATTATGGGTAAGCATCATGAGCTGATCTTGAAAAACTACAAACTTAAACAGGGGGAAAGGTATAAAGAATTGCAAAGGAGTTACAGGTGACCATTCAGCTTTGGATGAGTGTAACAAACAAACATTAAAAAGTTGAAAAGGGCATAGAAAACTGTAGAGCTCATTACCAAGAATGACATCTGAGGCTTTTGTCTTGGTCCAGAATGAAAGCCAGTGTTTATATTATTGGCTGTACTTGGATTTCCTAACAGCATGAATAATCAGGAGATCTTATGGAATATCCTCATGAAACAGAAGAGAAATGTGGGTCTTTGTTTAAACAGATACTTCTTCTCTTTGCTTCAAACATCTTTCATTTCATAGGCTGAGCTTCAATCCACCACCTCTCTAAGCAGCTTCAGTTAAAATCCTTTTACCAATCTCTTATTCCAATGACTCAGCCAGACAATGGGGAAAGAGAGGGACCTAGCTTTCCAAGCCAAATGGGATTAGCAAAACAAAATCCTGGCTGCTCTTCTCAGAAACAATGGCCCTTCACAGCATTAGCAAATATGCACTCTGGCCTTTTGTGTCATCCCCATTCAATGGAAAACAACATTAGAGCCAACCTACAAAATCACTTGCAAACTTCAATCAGAAAAGGATGTTTTCTCCCTTGTATACATTTTGGTAGCTTTTCTTTTCAGTGATAATGGAATATATTTAACCCACTTTCTAAAAAAGAGAGAGAGGGAGGGAAAGAGATGAAAATCATGAAGATTCAGTAGAACTATACCTGGGCCTTTGCACTGACCGCTTGTCATTACACATTACTTTAGGCATGCAATGGAGAGAATGGGGTGTGAAGTCTACCATGGCAAGAACATTATCACCACTTAACAGCACATTCTTATACTTCTTAGACACAAGTCTTATCATACTCAATAGGATGATGCAGATGTAGGCAACCTGCAAATGAGAGAGGTCCTTTCAACAAACTACATGGTGTTCTAGACACACCAGACATTGCCCTATCTCTGCTGCTGATTTTACTATACATTCCTCATTTCATTGCTGACAAGAACACTGTAATGACCATCACTGACCCAAGACAACTCACTCTGCTGGAAGTATAGACATTTTACTGGGTTTGTATAAGCAGCCATATGCCTACAGGGGCAGAAGAGGTAGAGGAAGTTAATGTTTTGACTGCTACCTTCCTGAAGGCTTTGTTCTTTATCCTGGATATTATATTGCTTCATTTGATATAAACCGGGGGTGCCCAAACTTTCCAGGCCATGGGCCAGTCATGTGGTTCAGGGGGCTGGTCACTATGCCCATTTTGTTGTTCAATTGCACAGTCGATTCCGACTCTTTGCGACCCCATGGACCATCGCTCTCCAGGCACCCCTGTCCTCCGCCATCCTCCTTAGTCTGCACAGCCCCATGCCCATTGTATCTACAATACCACCTAGCCATCTCATCTTTGGCCATCCCCTTCTTCTTTTGCCCTCCACCTTCCCCAGCATCAAGCCCTTGTCAAGTGAATCCTCTCTTCTCATTTGATGTGCAAAATGCTTCATCTTCATCTTTGTTATTTGTCCTTCCAAGGAGCACTCAGGGCTAATCTCTTCTAATATTGACCTATTTGTTCTCCTCACTGTCCAAGGGACTCTCAAAACTCAAAACAATATGCCCATACAGGCACATTTTACTTCCGCTTCTGGGAGTGATGAGGGCTTCGTGGCCCAGATGAATTGGCATCTGGGGCCAGATCCAGCCCACGGGCCACAGTTTGGGCACCCTGGTATAAACTGATATTCTCAGGACCTGGAGAACTCATTCATTCATAGGTTTATTTGTACCCTGCTTCTCCTTTGAACAGACAGGCAAGCCCCTAAAGATGGAGTATCCTTAGACACCATACCTAACTCAGCTTTTCAAGAGGGACAGTGGAGCTCCCACTGTCCTTCTTTGTCTCTCTTGCAACCCAGTGGAATGCAGCCCCTAACTAGCATATAGAATTGCATCACAATTTGGGCTGCCACTGTTGTCCTAACTACCCTACAGCATACAACTGTCTCTTGGAATCTTGGTTACTACAGATGAAGAACAGGAGGAATATCAGGCTACTAACCAAGGGGAATTTAACTCTTTCCCTACTAGTATTCTCCCCTTTCAACCAACTTTCTTGGCTGCTGTACCTTACCAGGACAAATAGTAATATACAAATATGAACAATAAATAAATAAATGAACACAGGCTGGAAGGAATACAACTAAACTCCATGCCCTGCTGCTTCTCATCCCCCCCCCCCCCCAAAAAAAAAAATCACCCTTCACTTTTCACCTAGTTGATAGCAGATGAGGTTCCTGATTCAGATCTGCTGGGGTGTAACTATTTCATCTAGGGTGGTCCCTAGTGAAATGGGCAGCAGGACTTCTATAACTTTTAATAGTTACATAAAAGAGGACCTTTCAGCAGGTATAGCTTGACATGCAAGCTACACCTACTGAAATTTTCCTTCTTTTACAGACCTTCCCTCCATTTCATGTGGCCACCCAATGTGCAACCCATTCCCTATTGTAAAGCTGATAAGCATTAGCAGAGTAGTATGTAAATTTTAATAACTCCATATTCCTTCTATTTTTTATTTATCTCATTAATACAAATATTTTTCTTCTAGTGTCATCAGACACTGGTCAGGATATCCTGCTATGGTAATAGGGTAGACCATACTGCCAGGTACTCAATGCCGAGTGTTAGCCAGTGGTTAACTAACCTGACAACCCTGAGGACTTGTGGCCTTGGCAAAGTCCACAGGGAAGGGTGTTTGTCCATAAATGGATTAAATCCCACTTGAATCCATCTCAATACTGGCCTGGGCCCTGGGACTGAGGAGGACTTTGTGTGTCAAAAGGGCTCAGGACCAGAAAGTGACTCGCAGAGCTGGATCAGTGGTATGGCTGTCACACTGCAATGTGGAAGGCTGATGAAAGCCCACAGCATTATATTCACAGGACAGTCTTCATGGCTGATCACTATGATGATCTTCATTATTCAGAATCAGATACGGCACAAGAAGAAGTGTCATCAAAAGATAAGCATTTGGCTGTTGGAAAGAAAGGTGCAATTTTTAAAAATCATTTTACACTTTTCAAAATTTATGATCTAAGCACATGTAGATGCATTACAAATAGTATACAATTACATTTAGTTTTATTTACATAAAAAGGTACAAAAGTATACAAAAAGCAGGCCTGTGTTTGCACTGGTGCCATAATACAGAAGATAAACTAACTGTTCACAAGCAGGATGGGATAAGCGGTAAGAAGTAATTGATATGCACGAAAGCCAATGTATTTTCCCTTATCTGAAAAAGTTAATCAAGATTTATATCCAGAAGAAAGACTCTTTGGCCATTATATATTCCTATCACCCCCTATTTTTGACAATACAAAAAGTGTCATATTAATTCTGTACTTCTGAAAATTATAACAATGATGTTCATTATAGAATAGGTAGAAGCCAGCTGTCTTCCACATGTTTTGGACTATAGTTTGTAAAAAGAAATTATAACTGTTCTTTTCTGGCTTGGGTTCTGGAAACTAAAGTCCAAACATCTGAATAGACAATGTTTCCTTACCTTACTATATAGTACATTTTTTCCTGTAATGTATTTCATTTATTTCAAACATTCTAATTAGCTTTTCCATGGGGAAATGCAAAACTGGCATTAATTTTAGTGGGAGCAAATCAAATAGACTCTTGAATTCTACTTGCTTCAGTGGTTTTTTTTTTTTTTGCCTTAGCCTTACTTGACAAATCAAATCAAATCAAATCTTCATTATTACAATGTGGGGCACAGTAGCAATGCTTGCTTCTTAAACAAAATCTGTATCTATTTGAGGTAGTCTGTCTGTCTGTCTGTCTGTCTATCTATCTATCTATCTATCTATCTATCTATAGATCTATCTATTTATCTATCTATCTCCATTCTTTTTTCTTCTCCTTATTGTCATGTGAAAAATACAAGCACCAAGTTTTTAGGTTTTTTTCTTTCCTGTGCCAGTCTGGTTTAATAGCCAGCTTTTCTGCCTTAGGCTGCAATTCTCTACACACTTGTTTTGAAATCGATAAAGTTAGTTCCAGATAAAAAAGTTAGGTATGGTGTCTAAGGATACTCCATCTTTAGGGGCTTGCCTGTCTGTTCAAAGGAGAAAGTTCATTCTTCAGCATTGTCTCCAAAGTACTTCAGTCTACAAGACAGCTGCTTTTCTTTCTAATATTCAGACAACTCTCTGGTAAGTTTTAAAATACTGTACATTCATTCTAGTAGAGCAAATTTTGTCATAATTTTGTCTTTTGAACCACTTGGTTTTGATGGTACAGTAGTTATACACATTGTACAAAATACCACTCTCAGTTTGCACTTTTGGACAATGCTCCAAGTTATAATTCTGTTTTGCCACATCATTGTGTGTATCCATAGTGTTATTCCATTAGCTCACCTAACAATTAAAGGTCCTGTACTTTAATATATTCAGCTCAGTATCCATCAAACTCTTGTTATATCTGTATTTTACTATATACCCTTTAAATTTACTTACAAACAATGTTAATAGTATATATTGGCAGACCAATAGGAACTAATATTTAAGCAGATATATTGTTTTTTTTAAACAAGTTTAAAGAAAGTTAAGTAAGAATAAAAGAGTGTGCTGTATCCTTTTCTAAAGATCTTTGATAGAACAAAAATGATGTGAAAAAATATGAAGATTGATTGATATATGTTTCCTTTAGCATCATTGAACTAAATCCTGGTATGGGTCCAACTAAAAGTAGACCCACTAAAATAAGTATAACCTAGCTTATTCATGATTAATTAATCCTATTCATTTCAACAGGTCTGCTCTAGATAGGAATAACATGGCTTTTGGTCCATTATTCTTAGCATTATGTCTCATCTCACAAATGTCCTGGTGTTCTACCTGTCCTGCATAAATCCTAAAGAAACACTTTTCAAAATACTTTCACACATTAACGCCATTTTATCAGACACCCTGGCAGATGTACTAACGCTTGTGCATACTAGAATTTGCAGCTGCACAACATGTCCAACGCAAATAGCTTTGCCCAGAGTGTAACAGTTGTTCTCCAGGCAGGATGGCAAGGTTATTCAGCTCTCATCCTGCAGCATTTATAGTTTGGCTGGTTCCCACAGCAGCAGAACTAAAATGTCTTCCTCTAATTGTTAACATCCTTTCTCCATAGATCAGTTTTAAAATTCTAGATATCATACAAAATTTGCAAGAACCTTGCTTTCCGTGAGCATTGATGTGTATTCTGCCAACTCCTCTCTTTTATAGGCATTCATTAGGAGTGGCACAGGCTGAGAAGATGTCATGGGAGATCTAATTTTGGAAGCAGAAGAATGCCTGGAAGTCATTGTCTTCTGGCATATCTCCAGTAACCCACTAAAAATCAGGATTGGTAAAGTTCACACCCGGAGCACTGAGATGTGTTGTCAAATGTAAAGAAAATCTGGGAAACATTACATCTGTTGGGAGGGAATTTCATAAATGTTTAATGGCACTACCGCTGTTGGGAACCAGTGTTTCTCCATAAAAGCTGCAAGCCTGGTAGAGTTGTTCATTCAGTGTGTTTGTTCTAAACTACTTGTCTCTAAACATTTGTGAGCCTTGGTGTGATTCTGCTATGTTTACATATAAATGCATTGATGACATCTTGCAATGCGGCTTGCCTTGAATGTTATTCTAGGCCTTGGCTATTGTTGGTCTGTAAGGAATATGGAGAACATTTTAACTGGAGATAAATAGGACTGGAAGTCACCAAGGAAGACCCATTAAAATTAAATGTAAAAATGGAATCTCTCAAGTAGACCACTTAGAAACTCTAAAATGACAACTCTTGTTTCACATATCCAGGTGAAAAATGTAAAATATTTGGAATTCTTATGGGAATGAGTTACCTGATAACTGTGATGCTCATTACAAGGAGATGGCTTCCCATTTGTAACATTAATTAGCTTTGTGGCAAGACACCATAAATTAAAATCCATATAAGCAATACACTGTAGAATTTCTATTATGTGAAACAGTGCACAATTTGAGAATGCATAGCAGCATTCTTGGTGAATGTAGTTATCTAAATAGAGTCAATATGAAAAATATATGGGTAGAACGGTAATAACAATGAAAATATATCCACAGGACATCCAAACAGCAGTCATCTCTAGAGAAGTTTGTAGATCAAATATGTTGGCTTTTATAAACTTGTAGAACATTCTTATCACTGTTTATAATCATTACTCTTTGCCAACCTTGTCATTACGCATGACAGGTCCAATGTATAGTTAAACATTTTTAAAAGCCCTGTAAATTATCAATTTTCTTAAGGCAATACAGGAATATCTTGGACATAATATAGATAGAGTTAATCCAAAGATACTATTATATTAGTATTTTTTTCTTCTTTTCTCAGTCTCCTACAATCTATATTCCCCTACATCAGGGGTTCTCAACCTTTTTAAGCTTCGGGGGCTGGACAGCCATTATGCCCTTCCTCCACCACATGGCACTTCCTGGTGTGGTGAAGGTGGGGGGGGGCACATGAAATGGAGCCCTGGGCTGCATCTGGCCCACAGGCCATAGGTTGAGAATCCCTGCCCTACATTAAAGAATTTCAGTCTGTGATTACATGGTTCATACACTAAGATAAGAAGGTAGACTATGTAAATCATGACAATATATGAGGTTCCAGAACAGAGGATTCATCTTCTGCACATATTATATTACAAGGCTTGCCTGATACAACAATTTTTGTATATTCTCTGATGCAAGGATTCACTGTCACACACTTTTTGGAAATAAGACATCAAAAGCTATATGTCTCACTAAAGAAATCATTTTGGTGGGGAGGTAACACTCTGGTGTCATACAGAAAGATTGTCATACAGAAGAGGGGCAGTATCTGTTCTCAATCTTTCCATAGTGTAGGACAGTGATGGAGAACCTTTTAGAGACTGAGTGCCCAAACTGCAACCCAAAACCCACTTATTTATTGCAAAGTGCCAACATGGCAACAAGGGAGGGAAGAAACTCTCCCATTGGGCTGCTGAGCAGAGGGGTGGGGCAAACTGTGCTGGGAGAGAGAGGAAGCACTCCCACTGGGCTGATGGGCAGAGGGGTGGGGCAAACTCTGTGCTGGGACAACTGAATGGGTGCCCACAGAGAGTGATCCAAGTGCCACCTCTGACATGCATGGCATAGGTTCGCCACCACTGGTGTAGGAATGTGATAATGGACTCAAGTTACACGAAGCCTTATTTTGGCTGAATATTATGGGGGGTCAGGGTGGGATTTAACTGTATGACAATGTAATCAATTATCTCAGGAGATGATGAACACTCAAAAAGTAGAAATATTCTGGAGAAAGTTAGATAAGCATATGTCGGGTTGGACTTGATAACCTTATAGTGAGCCCTCATGATGCAGTGGCTAAGCTGTGGCCAAAACTCTGCTCACCATCTGAATTCAATCCTGACAGGCTGAAATTTGATTCAGCCTTCCATCCTTCTGAGGTCAATAAAATGAATATTCAGCATATTGGGAACAAAATACTAAATAGCTTGTGAATCTCCCAGAGAGTGCTCTCAGTACCATGAAGTGATATATAAATGTAACTGGTATTGCTATTGCAGGTCCTCTCCAACATTATTCTTTGATTCTATTATTCTAACCCTGCTTATTTTGTCTGCACCAGTTTGTTAGGACAACTACATCCCACAGCCAAAAGACCATAAAACTTTCTTTCTTTTTAACATTTTTTCTAAACCTATAAGGTTTGACTTATTAACAATATTTTTTTATCAATTGAACAAATTATTGGGGAATTTTGCTTATTCCTTTTAGCTAGCATAATATAAGGTGGGAGGGGACAGGAACACAGAGAATGCAAGCGCGGCGCCAAAATGGCCGCCGCGCTCTTTGCGGCCCCCCCCCACCGGACTTGGACATCCGGGTAGTTAGGGGGCGTGGCCAGCACCCTTTAAAAGGGGTGGCCACGAGGCAGCCGAGCTGCCATTTTGCGAAGTTTTTCTCCGTCGCTCTGTCGGACCGCAGTGGCTCAGGGGATTAAGATGCCGAACTCGCTGCCTGGAGGGTCGGAGTTTGATTCCTGAGCATTGCAAAAGGCTCTCGGTCTCTGGCTTTCCAGCCAGCGGGTGCTGATCCCTGGATAGGGATCGTGCTGTTCTATGCTCCTTGAGTTAGCTGGTGAGTGTAAAAAAAAAAAGCGACAAAGAGGAGAAGTTTTCTCCGTCGCTTTATTCCCTTCTGCCTCTTTGCAAGAGGCTTGAGTTTGCTAGCCTCTGTTCGAGGCTTCCTTTTGGCTTTCTAGCCTATTGGCTTCAGAACACGACAGAGCGGAGAAGTTTCCTCCGCCGCTCACTCCTTTTCCTAACTCAGGGGTGCCCAAACTTTAAGTAGGACTGCAGTGTCTCCAGTGCCTCAGAAGTTGACTGGGTTGTTTAAGGTCAGTGTTTCAATTTCTGCGCACGCAGGACAGGATGAGCTCCCGTGTCGTTCCGTTTTCACTCTCAGGCCGGCCCTTCGGAGGATGCGGCCCTCGGCCCACAGTTGCCGGCCATGGCCGGGACAATTGGGGGGAGGATCTGGTGCTGGCTTACAGCATGGTTTTTCCCATTAGGGGCTGGAATTTTGGGGCATGGCTTATTCTGGCACAGGCTCTCAATTCAGGCCCTCTGGCACAATTCCTATCGGGCCATACGGCCCACCTGGCCCACCTACTGGGGGTTTACTGTGGCAGGGGGTGCCTGATTAGCACGTTTGGCTGTACTGGAGGCATCCTTAGCAATCCAGTGGGTGGGGGTCCTTTTCCTATCTACCCCCTTTGTGTCCGCCGGCTACTTCGACCGCTGCCACTCTGCAACAGGCGGCCGGCCGGGTCGAGCTTATTGAGACAGTCCAGCCTGTGCCTGCCGCTGTCTCACAGCTCCCTGTTTGTCCGGAACAGCGATTGGAGTGCGTTGGAGGTCGTCCTAGAGCTCGATTTCAGTCGCGAGCTCCGACGCCCACTGTGTGCCGGAACCCCCAGTGGGGGCGGCTCACGGGGGTGCAACTAGTGAGTATTGGGTCAAGTTGAATACACCCAAATCACAGTCCACTTGCAGCGGTGTGGTTCAGTGCTCTTCTCCTTGCCAATTAGAGGCTAGTGGGGCATCACTTGCCATCCTATCCCAGTGCCCCTTGGTTGCATTATGGCACACCTTGGGGGTGGGGGTTTCTGCCCCGGGGCAGTACGTGGCATCACATGGGCTGTCCAGGTCCCGCTGCGTATGCCCGGTGTACATCATGTACCGGCAAAGGCCTTGCCAATGATTGGTTATTCATTGTCCCCTGGTGATCATCTGGCCCAGATCAGGAAGGGACAGATTTGGTGGGGGGGGGGGGGAATGCGTGGAATAAGGATAGGAGGTACGGACAGGAGGACGGAGACATTGTGTGGTCCCGCCGTAGTAAGCCACCACGCACTGGGGTGTCTGCCCCCGGGACAGTGCTGGGCATCGCAGGGGCTGTCTAGATCCTGCTGCGTAGGCCCCCTTTATACAGAACGTGCCGTCAAGGGCTTTGCCGATGGACGGCTATTACTTGCCCTGGTTGATTATTGGCCGCAGGCCATGAGGGGTAAGGGCAGAAGGGGGACATTTGGATATTCTCCCATTGAACTGCGAGCCCACTGTGAGGGGAGAGAAGGACAGGACGGCTGAGACAAAGAGATGTCCCATCGTCATTAGCCACCGCACACCTTAGGGCCAACTGGTTGTCGGCATACCTTGTACGTATGGTGGTATGCCGCAGGGCTTGCCCTGTTTGGGCCATCCTGATGTCGATCGGATGGGCCCATGACGGTTGGCTCATGGTGAGGAATGTGGACGAGGGGGGCTCTCTATCCCGAGGGGAGGTGGGATGAGTCCTGTCAGCAAATGTGCTCGTGCACATCATTCCCACGAGACTGGTGCCTGGGGATGGGTACCATGGTGGTCATGCTGAGCAGCGGGCTGTTCAGACACTGGCTCCACGCAAACTGGTCAGGCGGGGGGTTCCGGCCCACCTACTGTGTTCAGCCTGTTCAGCTGACGATGTGTGTACTAAGCACCAAGGTCGTTACCGACTTAAAAGGGGGTGCACAGGGGCAAACAGAGCTCTGTCTGAAGCAACTAACTTTGTCATGCCCCCCCCCCCGCCCCAATTATGGTTAGCCTGGAGTTCATCCAAGTTCATCCAAGAAGGGATGGGGCGGGAGACCTGCTGGAGGGTTTTCAATGGGGCTTTTGTATCCATTCGGGGGTGTTGGGGGCCCCAGGATGCGACTATCTTGTTCCCTTCCTGGGTCACGGAGAGGGGGCTTCGCTGTCCACAGTTATGGAAGTTGGGGGGCTATGAGAGTAGCAGGGGCCCTCCTGGGAACCACCTTTCCTTAGTCGAAGGTATCCCCCATGAAGCTCATACTGAGCTAGGAAAAGGGTGAATGTAATATAATCCTCCATTCAGCTTGCCCTGTGGGTGCTCCGTTCAGGGATGACTTTCCTGATGACCTTGTTTGGTCAGGTACTCGTAGTTGCCTCGGCTACCATGGGTGGCGGGCTCACGCAATGCTGGTGCTGTTTTGGCACAGTGTGATATGCACTCGGCTTCCAGGGGAGGGTTTAACCTCCAGGCCCTTGATCGGGCTCGGCGCGCGGTGAACAGGGCTATTGCCCGGTTCTTTCTGGACAAGGGTTGGGGACGAGTCATACGACACCCCACCATCAGTCTCCAAAATTATGAGCTTTACGCAGGGGATGGGGTCCATCTGTCGCCGGGAGGTATGGACCTCTTGTTGGGAGATTGGCGAGCAGGCCTGTTGACCGAGCTGATGGTCTGGGGGGGGGGCGGTGAGCGTTTGTTGAAGCCTCCCCGTGTGGCGGGTAGCACTGGTAAGGTAAACATTTATGACCCCCAGGTATCCGGCAGGTTCGCAATTGACTGGACAACACTAGACAGGCACAAGTTGGTTAACGTTGTCCGGTCAACGATGAACCAGGCAATGGGGTGATGGCATGAGCTAGGCAGCATGCATCACCCCGTTATTTTACGGATACGCGTCAGAGGGTGGGGTCAGTAGTTAGATTATTGACTACGGTCAACAATTAGTTTGTTGCCAACAAACAAATTGATACAAATGGATACATTGTAACCAATTGCCGTTGGCAATTTTGGGAGGTACCTTACCAGTGTTACTGCGGCCTGCTTGCCTTAAGAATTATAATTGGTTGAGTACCAATCGAAATTTATAATTCGGACTAGGGCATGAATCAATAAATGTGGCCCAATGCCGTTATCCACTTTCACCAGTGTCTGAGTCCTTTTTTGGGGGGTGCGCCTGCAATGCAAGCGTGGCGCCAAAATGGCCGCCGCGCTCTTTGCGGCCCCCCCCCCACCGGACTTGGACATCCGGGTAGTTAGGGGGCGTGGCCAGCACCCTTTAAAAGGGGTGGCCACGAGGCAGCCGAGCTGCCATTTTGCAAAAGCGACGGAGAGGAGAAGTTTTTCCCTCCACCCCCTCCCTAGTTAACAGTGTGATATTTTGGTCGCTTCGGGGCCGGGTGGGAATTTTTGGCTGGAACCTACAATTGGCTTTTGGGTTCTGGCTTTTTTGCCCATCCCACACTGTTGCTATGGTTTGATACAGGGGTTTATTGCTGTTGACTTTGGTCACATGGGCGGGTAGCACTGGTAAGGTAAATATTTATGACCCACAGGTATCCGGCAGGTTCGCAATTGACTGGCCAACACTAGATAGGCACAAGTTGGTTAACGTTGTCTGGTCAACGACGAACCAGGCAATGGGGTGATGGCACGAGCTAGGCAGCATGCATCACCCCATTATTTTACGGATACGCGTCAGAGGGTGGGGTCAGTAGTTAGTTTATTGACTATGGTCAACAATTTGTTTGTTGTCAACAAACAAATTGATACAAATGGATACATTGTAACCAATTGCCGTTGGCAATTTTGGGAGGTACCTTACCAGTGTTACTGCGGCCTACTTGCCTTAAGAATTACAATTGGTTGAGTACCAATCGAAATTTATAATTCGGACTAGGGCATGAATCAATAAATGTGGCCCAATGCCGTTATCCACTTTCACCAGTGTCTGAGTCCTTTTTTGGGGGGTGCGCCTGCAAAGATGTAGAGATCAGCCCTGTCTCATCAAACCATTTTGCCAAGGAGGATGGTGGTGGTGGTTGCAGAAACTAGCACTTTGTATAATAAAATCACTTTAGAATCATTTAAAGTATAAAAATATCTTTACTTACAGTTACCATTTGGAGTTACAGTCAGAAGAAAAATAGTGGAAATAGAGAGAACATCTGTGTTTGCAGCTTGGTCAGAGATCAGATGAAGAAGGACTATCAACAAAACAATGGAAGCAAAAACAAAAAGGCTGCAAATTACAGAGGTGGGAAAAGCTAATGGCAAAGGACAATCACAGTAGACAGTAAATCTTCGTCCCACTGATAATCAGTGTTAGTGTATGCAAGATTGTTATTATCCTAACAGAAATAATGGCTAAAAAGTGAGGGAAGCATTAACCCATTCTTATTCACTGGGAGTACTTTGCTGTTATTTTGGTATGAAATAAGTACCAGCTGAAACAAATCATGGAGATGTCAGGTATAAACCCACAAACCTGGGAGGCAGTGGCTGTAGATCACCCACTTTGGCACCAAACCATCTCTGCTGCTACCAATCACTTTGAAGGAGAATGCCACAGACATGAAGAGGCTAAGCGACAAGCATGGAAGCTTCGTCAAACTCATTCAGGCCCTCCACCATCTATTCAGTGTAATGCATGTGGTCACATTTTTCATGCCAGGACTTGTTTATTGAGTCACCAGAGATACATCCATCAATTGTGAAAATGACTTCCAGGAAAAATGTGTGCTCAGATACGAGTAGCAGCTGACGACGATGGTATGAAATGCTTCTAGTATGTCTATAGTAAAATGCTACACAGCTCTACTCAGAAGTCAATCCCAATTATTTCAATGGAGATTACTCTCAGCAGAATCATCAGAGTTGTAGCATGTGAAGATACAGTATGTCTGTAAGACAGACAGATCAATGTAGGGAGAGGTAAAAGTATCCCAAACTTATTTATCTTCTGAGATTATTACCATGTATCTTGTATGGAGTACACAAGGTGGTTTCAGACTATTTCTCACTAACCCAGTTGTCCACATCACAAAAACCATTATAGCAACTGACACTAATTGGACCCTGTGCTGGCAGTCTCAGCAGAGAGGTTGAGAACAGGGAATTCCCATTTGATCTCCAACATGTGTTCTTTTGTTAAAGACTTATCACATCCAACGGAATCGATTTCACTGTTAAGAGGAGAAGTGGAACAGACAACCAAATGTGCAGCATAATAAAAACCAATGAAAATGGGAGGCTTATATTTACAGACAGAACATAATCCAGCAAAACTATTTTTAATTTAAAGAACACATCAAACATTTAAATCTGCTGTAAAGCACCTGCCGGCAAGTGATCTGATTTGAATTTGCAAGATGTAGGTATTATATGGAAGATATTACGGTGGTTTTATAAATATGTTAGCTTGAAAGGATTTCCCCCCTCCATTTCTCTTTTTAGTGTTCTCCACCATGAAGGGTAGGGGAAAGAGAAGCTTCATTTATTTCAGCAGCATTCTAGTGGAAATCGCCACACACTTGTTATTTCTTTGTCACACATGCAAGAAATGAAGAACAAGTATTCATGCAAAAATGTCCCTATTTTCAAATTCAGCAAATCTTCTGAAGAGGTAGCTTGATTTATCACAGGCAGATGAAGTCTAATTGCAGTGCAAGCAATTATTCAATTAATAGAACTCTCTTTGCTGTTTGTTCTAGCAGCATAGCTCACACAGGTTCCTCTGGGAGTTTCCTTTTTTTATTTGAGCATGTGTGGATTTCTCTATCCTGCTGTTCACAGTACATTTTACAAGACATTATGGAATAGCTAAAGTAGGTGAAGATTTACTAATCTCTCCCCTAAATGGCATTTAAGGTCCTACAAGTCTCCGCTACGCAATATGTTCTATATTTTAGGATGGGTGTATTTATACATATAGGATGGACAGAGAGGGAGAGCCTTTTTTTCTAACATTTGTTTACTAATCTTTTGGCCATTCCCAATGTGGCCTGAGATTTGTGGATCAACATTTCTTCCCCAGAGGTGGTCAGAGGGCCCTGTTGTTCCTTACATCTAGGAATGTGATGGAGGCCTACAGACAACTAGATACCTGAAAATGAGGCAATCTCAAGATATAATAGTATGGGGGGGGTCCATGCAAAGCAACTGGTATTCACGCCATATATGTATAATGGTGTAACTGTGTGAAGTAATAATAAAATGATTTTTTCTATTTACTTTTTTTTAAATACTCTGTACAGTTTCTCAAAACCTGGTGTTCTTCAGATGTTTTATATCATACCTCCCAGTATTCTTTACTATTAGCCATGCTGGCTGGGTCATATGGGGACTTATTTTTCTTCCATGTCTTGGTCAGATGTGAAACTGCCAAAAGGAAACCACCTTTGGTACAGTCCAACATTTCTACAGAGTGTCACATTATTTTTTGTATTTATTTTTTTTTTTAATTTATATGGCCGCCTTCCTCGCCCCATCAACCCAAGGCAGCTCACATCAGTTTAAAAATCATCCCCATACAATAAAATCAGTACTAAAACTATAAACTGTTAAAATATCCAAAAAATACCTTAACCCCTCATTAAAACCCCAGACAGGGCTAAATGAGCCAGCAGGGCTGGGTTGTGGTGCCGGATACACCCCACACCTGCTGACAAAGCCATGTTTTTAGATCCTTCCTGAAGGGGGCCAACTCCACCTGGACACGCAATTCTGGTGGCAAGAGGTTCCATAGGGCCAGGGCGGATACTGAGAAGGTTTTCATCCTGGTCCCAGTGAGGCGTGCTTCCCTGGCTGATGGAACCACCAGAGAGCCCATGTGGTCCAGCCTTGTAGGACAGGTCAAAAACCTTGGGGTGATGCCATCTCTTAGGTATCCTGGCCCACTGCCATGAAGGGCTTAACATTAGGGGTTACTTCAAGTCTGGTGAGGTTATCCTGCTATAGTAATAGAGTAGACCATACTGCCAGCAACTCAACACCAATCGTCAGGTGGTGGTTAACTAACCTGACAACCCTGAGGACTAAAGGCGTTGGGTCCACAGGGAAGAGTGTTAGTACCCAAGTGGATTAAATTCCACTTGAATCCATCTTGATGGAGGGCAGCAGCAGCAGCAATACTGGTCTGGTGCTAAGGAGGACCTTGTGTTCCAATAGAGCTCAGGACCAGAAAGCGAATAATGGAACTGAATCAATGGTACAGGTGTCACACTAAGAAGCAGAAGGCAAATGAAAAGCCACTGCATTATATTGTTCCCAGGACAATCTTCATTGATATTCACCATGATGATAGCCAATATTTGGAATCAGATATGGCATTTGAAGAAGACTTCTTAGTTATTAATTACTTTGTTCTTTTGTATTCTTAGGCAGTACAGTGAACAGTCAGGGTTAAGTATTTTTTCTAGTGAGTACCTGGGTGGAATGCCATCTATAATTAGAAACTATTTAGAAGAGGACTGAAATCTCCAGATATGCTGGAAATGGTTTTAGTTTTATTTTCGTTCAACGTTTTTAATCATCTGGAACCCAAATTTCTAAAGATCATTTGTTCAAGTATGACTTAAGGGGATGGTTTCCCCAATGCATTCCTGTCTTTGTTCTTCAGAGAGACAGGTTGCCTCTCTGTCAAGGAAAGTTGGCTCAACATATATTTTTGTTTTAAATGGGGAGATCTGATGGATCAATGTCATCAAGTTTTATAGTGACTCTGGCTGAAATTAGTTACTTGTCAGGACATTTTGTGACTGCCGCCAGCGCCTTATTGCTGGAGGCCAGACCCTCCTCTCAGTCAGGTAGGCCACAAGAGGAGGACTTTTTGTTGCCGTCCGCCCATGGACTTGGATTCGATTTGGGGCGGAGCAAACTGTTATGTATTGCTATATATTTGTACTTTTTATGCTGTATTTTTATGCTATGTATTTGTACCTTTATGCAGTATTTTTAATGCTGTATTTTTTGATATGTCATTGCGAAAATTGTATTTCTGTCATATTGTTATGTGGCATTCTGTAAACTGTATTTTGTAACTTTATAATATGTTGTGAAGCTGCCCTGAGTCAGCCTGCGCTGAGAAGGGTGGGGTACAAATTAAAAATTGAAATTGAATTGAATACAGTATTTCCATCAACACAAAGTTCCACCTTTCTATTACATATCATGTGCTAATTAACATGGTAACATTTTAGAAGTTGGCTTGCTATTTGGGGACAATTGCATGTATATATAACTGAGCTACTTGACTGTTCCAAAGCAATGTAGTGTTACTCAAGATAGTATACTCTATGATAACTAAAGTGCTAGAAGGAACAATGGTTTGTGAGAGTACACTCTGCTCTGTCTTTCTGTTGTGCTGTGCAGTAACTCATTTGGCCTCAAGCTCAGCTCACTTTGTGGTATATGTAGAAAATAGTTTGCTGCAGCTCTGGTTATAATAAATCCTTCAGATGAGAGCCTTATAATGGGAACTCTGACAGGCTGTTACCTACAGCAGTGCTAGCAATCTCAGCGAAACACTGGATCACACAAGAGAAAGGAATCTCTTACATTGGAGTGGGAAACTTCAATTTGGTGACAGGCTTGAAAAATCACAGTAATCATGTAAGTCATTTGGGGGAGAGCCATTCATGAAAGGGAAAAGTCTTGCTCTTTCAAATAAACATTGCAAGATTGCTTATTTCCTCTTTGACTTAATTGAAAGAAAAATGGCTGTTGCCTTGATACTCCATCTGTATGACCTATCATATTTCTGTCTCAAGCACTGGGAAGAAAAAGATATATGCATCAGCTATCAGTCATTTCACCAGAAAACTTTAGTAACTCCTGGGAAGCTTTTATCAATCACAGCAAAAGTCTGTGAAGAACTTCAAAGTCACTAATGATTTTCACCCTTCATAAATGCTACAGATTTAACCAATTGCCCCACTGGTCTTACTGGGAGGGGAGGTGGGGAGATAGCTGCCAAACAAGGCCTGAAAATGTGGATCTAGAATTAGCTTTGATGTGATGTTTTTCTTATTTTGGTTACATCCAAGGACATGAGAGATAGATCAAGGCAAGTTTCCGCTATCTAATTGTAAAGCTTTCTCATAGTCCCATGAAATTAATCTTGATTTGATGAAAAACAGACCACACGGAAATGGGTCTCTTACAATTCTAGAGATAAAAAGTCATTTTCAATATGATTTTAATTTACTAAAGATATCAGCACTGGGGTTATATATTAATAAAGATATATTTCATGCTCAGTTTCTTTCAGTTATTGCACAAGACCTCCCTCCTGTTTACCCCTATTAATATATTCCCTCAGGAAGGGACAATAACAGAAGACCGGGAGATCAACAACATTTGGAGAAATTCACCATAATATCAACACCAAACACAAATATGTATCACATGCCATATATTTTCTAAAGGTAAACATTTCCCTTGCTTGAAAGCCAGTCGTATCCGACTCTAGGGTGCCGTGCTCATCTCTTTTTCTAAGCCGAAGAGCCAGCACTGTCTGCTTCTGCAGACGTTTCCGTGGTCATGTGGCAGGCATGACTAGACACCGGAGTGCATGGAACGCTGTTACCTTCCCACCGAAGTGGTCCCTATTTATCTACTTGCAATTTCTTGCTTTCGAACTGCTAGGTTGGCAGGAGCTGGGATGAAGACGGGAGCCCATTTCCGTCCTGCAGTACTCGGGAATTGAACTGCTGACCTTCCACTTCCCAGTCAGTGTCTTAGCCACTTGAGCTACTGCAGTCTCTAAGAATCTCATAATAATATTCTCTAAGGATCTCATAATAGTATTTTTGCCTGAGAAGAACTGTGCTAGTTATAATTAGAGCTTTCACCTCTTAAAATTGTGACACTGAGTTTTGGGATCAAATTTGGAAAATCACTTTTAAATCAAGTAGGGAATTATTGTTTTAAAGGATGCTTCATGGTTGGCTGCTAAATGTCTGTGGCAAACCATGAAACCATCTTCTGCTTGATTTAGAAATTTTCTTGTTTTGATGCTAAATGTTGGCAGTTACTAGCTGGTTCAAGGGGAGTTGGCCCACGGGCCCACCAGAGTATCAACTGCTGACCTACTTGAGATTTGAGCCTTGATTTCCTTCACCCACATCCAAGCCTCTGAAGTCATTGGACTATACTTGTCAAACGCGGCTCTGGAAAATACGGGACCTGTGCAGAACAGTTCTGCACAGGTCACCTTCCACATGACCTGCGCAGAATGGTTCTGCGCAGATCGCCTTCTACGCATGCGTAGAAAGCTTTTATGCTTGCGTAGAACCCTTCTACGCTTGTGTAGAACCCTTCTACAATCCCCTTCTGCACAGATCGCCTTCTACGCATGCGTAGAAGGGTTCTACGCATGCGTAGAAGGGTTCTACGCATGCGTAGAAGGGTTCTACGCATGCATAGAAGGGTTCTACGCAAGCGTAAAAGCCTTCTATGCATTCGTAGAAAGCGATCTGCACAGAAGGGTTGTGCAGTACCTCTTTTTCCCCCGCTGCCAATTCCGGGGTTTTGGCAGCTTCGGGCGCGAAATGGCGCAAATCGGCACTGAAAATTGGGAAATCCTGGCCAATATGGGAAGATTGACAGGTATGCATTGGACTGCACTGGAATCAATATGTATCAAGTGAATCTGTGCCCAATGGTTCTGACGATGGACATTTGGTGGAGTTATCCAACTTTACTTTACTTTATTTATAAAACTAAATTAGTCTTTGCTTATTTCCCAAACTATGTTCCGCGGAACACTGATTAACATCAATTCCCAGAAGCCTAAGTCAGTACATTGGCTGATCAGTGCTTTGGGGAATTGACTTAGGCTCCTGGGAATTGAAGTAAAAAAAACAAAGGTTGAGAAACCTTGTTGTTGTTCAGTCGCATAGTTGAGTCCGACCCTTTGTGATCCCATGGACCATTGCCCGCCAGGCACCCCATCCTCCACCATCCTCCTCAACCTGTCCAGGTCTATGCCCATTGCATCAACAATATAATTTCTTCATCTATACCTATAAGGAAGAACGATAACTGTTGGAATGTAACAAAGGCTCCCGCACCCATCCATACTGTCCGGTACCGAGCCACCTGCACTCGCCTTTACCCGGCCAACACAGCGCCACAAGGTTCCTGCAGTCGGCAGTGGGGCAGCAGCCCCACGAAAGCAAACAAAACAACTTCAATTCCCAATGTCCTCCATGCCGCGCTGCCCCTCAGCCAGTCAGGCTGACAGGCAAGAGCAAAGAGAACATTGGGAAAGGTGGTGTGCCCAATAGAAACTGAGCCGCAGGAAAAAACCACCGCACTAAAGCAAACAAAATAAACTAAACTTCCAGTCCCAGCCTCCTACACACTGTGAGCACTTCAGCCAATCAGGCTCAAGGGTGCGAGCATGCAGAATGCTGAAAAAGCCAGTGCGTGAAAAATAAAATAAAAAACGCCTCACACAATGGGAGCGCAAGGCTGCCGCAGGCGGACGCAGCGCCTCACGGCCTCGCAAACAAAACCCCACAAAAAACCATGATGAGACAACCTCCGGCCTTCTTTCCCGGAACAATGGGGAAAAGAGAGACTCCCTCTCCTCCCTGCTACCCCGCCGAAGACACGGCGACACCACCACCAGCCTCAAGGTAAGTTGAGCTGGGGTGGGAAAAAAGGAGGCAGCAATTCGTCAGGGGAACCACACTCCCTGGTGAATGACTGGATTCTGCTTTTCTACTACCCACACCGCTATTTTGAGAACTAGCACGAAACAGCGGTGGAGGTAATAGAAAAGCAGCAGCCAGCAATCCACAAGGAAGAGCACCACCCCTTTCAGATAGTTGCCTGCCGATCTCCCCGTTAGGTAAGCCAGGGGAAATAGGAGGCCCAGAGAAGAGAACCATCATGAAGCAGATAGCTCTTCTCTGCCTCCTTTTCACCTACCTAACAAACATTACCAGTCAAAGAGCGAGCTGACTACTGGCTCTTCCTTTTCCCCATCGCTGCATTGAAACCTAATTTCGAAGCAGCAATGGGGAAAAAGAAGAAATGACAGACAGACCGTTCTTCACACAACAAAACACAACAACAACAAAACCAAACAGTTAACCAAAACACAAAGCACCAAAATTAATAAAACACAAATAATTAAAATAAACCCAATAAACAACAAAATCAACAAAAAACACCCAAAATACCAAAGGCTAACAAAAAACCATAAAAGCACACTAAAAACACCTATCTACAACATGAAAATACCTAACTCAACAAACAATAAAAAAATGACAATCACAGTAATAAATATTAAATAACTGTAATATTTTAATCATATAATAAGGAACTTTTTGCCCCTTTTTTCTGATGCACTGGTGGTGCAGTGGTTAAATTGCTGTATTGCAGCCAATTGGGAGTTTGATCCTGATGGGACTCAAGGGTGACTCAGCTTTCCATCCTTCTGAGGTCAGTAAAATGAGTACCTAACATGTTGGGGACAAAATGCTAATAACCTTGTGAACTGCCCAGAGAGTGCGCTAAGCATTTTGGGATAGTATATAATTGTTTTGCAGGCGCACCCACCCAAATAAAGACTCAGACACCGGTATTGGATTAAAGGCATTGGGCCACTTTTATTAAATAATGCCCTAGTCCGAATTATAACTTTCAATTGGTGTATCATCCAATTGTAATTCTTTAAGGCAAGCAGGCCGCAGTAGCACTGGTAAGGTTCCACCCAAATTGCCAATGGCAATTGGCTATTATGTATCAATTTGTATCAATTTGTTTGTTGTCACAAACAAATTGTTGACCGAAGTCAATATACTATCTATTGACCCCACCCTCTGACGTGTATCCGTTAAAATATCAAGGTGATGCAGGCTGTGAAGCTCCTAGCATCACCCCATTCATGGTTCGCCCTTGACCGGCCAAGCCTGTTTCCCATGTACCTATCTACGTGTTGGCCAATCAATTGCGAACCTGCCGGATACCTATGGGTCATAAATTTTACCTTACCAGTGCTACCTGCCACACGGGGAGGCGTCCATGATGACTCACTGCCCCCCTCCCCTGACCGACAGCTCGGTCACCAGGCCCGCTTGCATGTCCTCCAAAAAGAGGTCCATACCTCTAGCCGACAGGTGAACCCCATCTCCAGAATACAGGCTAAAATCCTGTAACCCTATCCCTGGGTGTCGAATGGCTGTCCCCAAGCCATTCTCGATAAGGAACTGGGCAACAGCCCTGTTCACTGACCGCCGGGCACGGTCCAAACCATGAAGATCAATGCCTCCCCTATAACAGTGTCTTGGCACGATGTCTGACCATAGCAACCGTGTGTACAGCCATAAATGGTGAAGGAACGCCGACATCTTTAAAGCAAGGCCAGTGATCTGTGCAAGATCATTGCCACCGAGGTGCAGAATCAAAACATCTGGCGGTCCGGCATCCCCGATGGACATCAGGAATGGCAACAGTTCCCGCCACCTCATGCCACGCACACCATACCACTGCATACGCACGGATGCACGTAGCCCGAGATGGGGTCCCCACTCTGACGAGGCAGCATACTGTGCCGCCCGGTGCACATAACTGTGGCCCACCAGCCACACTGCCACCAGTGTGCGGAAACACACAAGGTCTGTAAAAGAAGGAGAGAGAATTGAGGGCATAACGAGGCACTGAGGGGACAGACATACAAAGAAAAGCGCGCAGATCCCCACCTGCCCATCCTATGTATATCAGCCTCCGAGTACCCAAATGCCACAGCAGTTGATGTGGCACCTATCCTAAACGAATGGGTACCATAACGAGCCCCAGGGACCCCCGCACTGTGAAGTGCAGTCCCAGTAACCCTCCAGAATTGGAATTTGGTAAAGGGAGACCTATCCCAGTGGCAGAACAAGAGGCCAGGGCATGAACCATGCACTGCCAAAAAAGCATGTAGGGCACCAACCGGACAGATGTCAGCAAACGTGCATCGTAGAAGCATCACACTACTACCCTTCCCTTGCTGATCGGCCTTTGAGGAACGAATCCTCAACTGAGCCCATTCCTGGTTGAGAGACACATCTTCCACTTTCAGTGCCCTACGGGACATGTCCCCTTTTGAAAGTGGGACCAGCTCGCTGATTCTCAGAGCTCCAAAGAAAGCTACGGTGGTAGCTGCATGAAAAAGAGACTCCTCATACCTATCATGACACAGGCCATGCCAGCCTCGGGCAAGGTGTGCCAGAAGACAAGGTGAAACAGGCTGACGTGTGTCCGGGTGGCGGCCACATTCACGTGTCCACTCTTCCAACACATGGCGAATACGGAAGTCACCCGTGCAATCAGTAAAGCCCGGTGCCTTAGCCATAAATGCCAATGCCAAGAGCCTGGTGGCAATGGTGCGTGGGGCCAGACCTTAACTACGAAGGTGTACCATGTACTGCAAAACGTGGTCAACCGGGATCGGCCATGTGGCAGGGAGCTGCCTCTCCCTACAAAAAGCCCTAAACTGTAGGAGCATGTGCTGATACGCCTTACATGTGCGCGGGGCCAAAGACATGCCGATCACCCGGTTCACTTCTCCTCGCCAAAGGTCCACATCTCGGCTGGAAGTGGAGAGGGAAGTTCCTCTGCGTCTGGAGCCAAGGCACGGAATCAGGAGATCTGCAGGCGGGATAAAGCATCAGCAATATCATTGTCAATGCCTGGCACATGTCTGGCCCTAAAGAGCACATTAAGGCGCAAGGACCTAAGGACAAATTGTCGAACTAAGGCCATAACTCTGGGAGACTTAGATGTTTGGGTGTTAACAATATGCACTACGGCAGCATTGTCACACCAAAAGTGAACTACGGAGTTAGCCCACATGTCACCCCAGAGCATAAGTGCACCTAAAATTGGGAAAAACTCAAGGAACGTAAGATCGCGTAAGCGATCCGTGCCTTGCCATTCCTGGGGCCCACCTGCCCTCAAAATAAATCCCATATCCTAGAGAACCTGAGGCATCCGACTGGACCTGGAACTGGGGGTTGACCATATGCTCCGCCCTCCAAAAGGAGACGCCATTAAAGCCCTGTAGGAACGTGAGCCAAACCGACAGGTCAGCCCGCAAACCCCTGGTCAGCCGGACTCTGTGATGCTTTTTGGAAAGACCCACAAAGACGCCTGGCAAAGACTCTACCAGGCATCACCACCCTGCAGGCAAAGTTAAGGTGACCGTGGAGCACCTGCAACTCCCGGAGAGACACCTTGCGCTTGGCAAGCATTGTCACCTTTTCCATGGGTAACCTGGATGTCTGGGCAACAGTGTCAATATCTATACCAGGAAAGGTAAGGGTGGTGGCTGGGCCCTCTGTCTTTTCAGGTGCCAGAGGAACACCAAGTTCCTCCATGCAACCCTGAATTGTAGTGAGCAGGCATCCACACGTGCCTGAGTCGTGTTCACCCCCAAACAAAAAATCGTCGAGGTAGTGTGCCATAGACCGGGATCCCAACCTTCGAACGAAAGCCCATTGAAGAAAGGTGCTAAAGTGTTCGAAGGCTGAGCACGAAATGGAGCAGCCAAAAGGCATGGCCTTGTCCACATAAAACTGGCCCCGAAAAGAAAAACCTAAAAGCTCAAAGTTGTCAGGGTGTACTGGCAACAATCGGAATGCTGATTTGATGTCGCACTTCACCAGTAGCGCCCCGCAACCACATGAGCGTACCATCTGCAAGGCCTGGTCAAAAGACATATACCGGACTGAGCAAAGGTCATCTGGTATAGCATCATTGACCGAGGAACCCGCAGGTTAAGAAAGATGGTGAATCAAACAAAATTCACCTGAGGACTTTTTAGGCACTAAGCCAAGAGGGGATACTTTTAAATTTGAGTATGGGGGCACATCAAACGGTCCGGCAACCCTACCCTCTCTAACCTCTTTGTCTATCTTCTCCGCAGCAACGCCCTCCTTACCCCTGAGAGATAGCAAATTTGGGGCATCCTGAGGTGCACGAACACCCCTGAATGGGATGCGGAAGCCAAAAGTAAAACCCTCAAACAGGTAGATTGCATCATCATGTCTAGGATAGACGCGCAGCCACCGTTCAAGCATACTGATTAATTGGGGAGGGGGCCTTTTGAATGCATAGCAGCATCAGAGGGAGCTCTGGCCGACCCCTGGTATCCCTTTCCCCTACCCCGGGACCCACCGGCCCATGGGCACGCAGAGCCGCATGAGGGCCGGCACAGGAGGGGCACTCATGCCGAAATTTACATTGGTACCTGTTGCACACCCCATTGGCAGAGTAGTTCCAACACAGCAGGCGGGCTGGAACCCCCTGCCCCGCCGGCTGGCGGGGAACCTGTGTAGTGGCAGGCCGCTGTACGGCATGGCCGCAGTGGTACCGGTCACCCGGCGCCGGCCATGTAGGGGTCATATAAAGGAGCCAAAGTTGCTGGCAGGGCTCGTCCCACCGCATCTCCGGGTGAAGGGCCGCCCTCATCCTAAATTCCTCATCATAGGCTAACCATGACGGGCCAGGGAAATCGACAACAGCCCGGTAAATATTGTTCAGTTACTGGACCATCGGAATGGCCAAATCAGGACGAGCCCTAAGATATACTGCCATGTATATTAAATAGGCCGGTAACCAGTTGGCCCAGGTACCGGGGGGGGGGGGGGCTTACGACGACGGGAAAATTCCTTGTCGTCCTGCCCCTCCTTCTCCTCCTTAGTAGGTTCACGGTTAAGGAGAGTGAAAATATCCACGTACTCCCCCCGCCATATCTTTTCCCTGGTGGCCTGAGACAAGTGATCACCCAGGGGAAGGGAGTAGCCGTAGTCGGCACGGATCGGATCGGAGTGGGGGAGCAAATAATGTGCCCTGTTGCCCACCAAGAAATTGAGCTGGCACAGATGGGGCGGCTATCCCTGGCACAACCTGGGAAGAGGTAGGAGCCCAGGTGGTCAAAGGGTACTGAGTCGGGAACTGCCCACCCGAAGTAGCCTGGTGAGGCCAGGGCCACTGTACCCTGCTAGTATGTTGTGTTAGCATGGATGGAGTGCTAACTTGACCATTATACTAACTTGTTGCACCCCCCTGGGCCGCCCCCACCAGGGGTTCTGGCCTCTGGTGGGCATCGGAGCTCGCAACAGAGGTTGAGCTCTGGGCCGCTGCCATTCTAGTCCAAGTAGCCCTGGGCACCAACGGGATGCCCTGTAGGGGCGGCCGCCCAGGGAGCTGCGGAGCACCACCATGCATGGGCCTGATGGCCTTCAGCAGCTCAACCCGGCTCATGGCCCGCTGAGAGGTTTGCAGAGGCATGTGGGTAGCGGCCGTAGATGGCCCAAACCCTGTGTCCATAGGTGGTGAGGCAATCCCCATTGATGCTTCCAGGGCCGCTATGCGGGCCAGAAGCAGATCAACCATATCCGAGCCACCAGAATAAGGTGGGCCGGATGGGCCAGATGGCCCACCGGGCAAATGTTGCCCGGCATGGGGCGGAGGTCCACGAACCAGCCCAAGGCCCATAGCGGGTGGAGGGGCAAGGCCCTGCACCAGCCCCCTGCTGCAGTATGGCCAAGCCAAATAGTCCGGCCCGTGGGGTGCAGGGGCCATGGCAGGGCGCGATCCCACGCTGTGCCAAGTCAGACCACCTTGGCCAGTGGCATGTCCTGCCAATGGCCCTGTGGCCAAGCAGGGTGCCCTAGAGTCCATGGGGGCTGAGGCCCCCGGGGGACAGGCCAGCACCACCCCTGCATGAGTCCTCTGACTGGGCGGGGGGCAGAGGCCTGGCCACCCTCATTGGTGACAGTGGGTACTAAAGCCCTTCCAACCCCTCTCCCTACCCCAGGACGAGCCCTCCGGCCCGAGGTGGTACCAGGAGAGGTGGGTGCGGGGGTAGGGCGAGCCCTCCCCTGTGTGCGCGGCCGTGGGGCCACGGCATTCCTTTTCTTGGGGGCCATGACCACCCAGTCAGTGTCCCAACATAGGACCAAAGAATGATCGGCAGAGCGGATTCCCCTGCTCCGATGATCCAATAATGCTCAATCCGTCCTGCAGTGCTGGGAATCGAACTGCTGACCTGCTTAGTCAGCGTCTTATCCACTTGAGCCACTGCAGGAACTAGCTGCAAAAGGAGAAGAATAGAAGCGTCGGAGCGAACTTCTCTGCTCCGTCACTTCTCTAAAATGGCGGGGGGGGGGGAGCCTCGTGGCCACCCCTTTTATAAAGGGGTTGGCCACACCCCCTAACTACCCGGATGTTTGAGTCCGGGGTGGGGGGGCCCACAAAGAGCATGGCGGCCATTTTGGCACCATGCTTGCCATTGCTTGCAGTACTGTTATATGCCTACAATTCCAAGTAACTGCTGCATAGGCAGTATGTCCAGCTGAAGAACTGACAGCACACTGACTTGCAGACCACTCTGAAGGTATTAGATCACTCAAGACTCACTTTCAACGGAAAGAAATCACACTACTGCTTTACTCTGATTAAAACTGAAAACCATTCCCAAACTACATGAGGCTGACTGATTCTGTGAACTGGCCATTCATGAGCACTAAGTGCAGTAAATTTAATCAGAATTAGACTGAGAATCAACGGGTAGTCATTTTGATTTATTTCAAACACACCATCAGAGTTATTTTTGTGACATCAGATTTCTCTATGGCAATTGACGTTAAGCATGGGTTTGAGCACAGATTTTAGCTGTTCTCAGGTGGGCTGCCATAAGCCTTTGCAGTCTTTGCCTGATTTGTGCAATCATCTTTGTTGGTATTCCATGTGATCCATCTCGCCAATTGAATGCCAGTTACTAGTAGTCACAAATTGATCACTTTACTAGTCAAGTTAATTGAAGTTAATAGGAACTGATAGATTTCACCTGAGAGAGTATTAAAATAATAAGTAGAATGATTCTTCCTCAAAGAATCACTGTAAATCCAACAAATACCTAGCTATCTTTCAAAATCTCTGTATTATAGGCGGGTTGTGTTATTCCCTCCAGCCTTTGCTTAGTTTTTTTAAAAAAAGAAATATGAAAATTAAAGTTTGATATTTTAAAAGGGCAATAAAAATATGTTTTTTAATTTGGATTTTTAACTGTCTGCCTTTTAATTTTGATATTGGCATTAGGCTGCATGGGAAAATGAAGGTCCTCTGGATGAAATATTGTGGAGGCAGCTGCATTCCAAGCTTTCCCATACTGCCTGCCAATGGTTTTAACCTCTAACCTGCAACATTAAGCATAAGAGATCTTTATGCTACCACTGTGCTGAACTATTCCTGGGCTGATACATGTGCCAAATTGATGTACGCTATAGATTGTTGTGCATGAAAGACTTCACTGAAACGCCAGTGCTCTGTTTACAAGAGGTGTGCCAAATCACTCCAGCTCTGAGGCATTATTACTAAAATGGTAAGTCCTGGCCAGCAGCAAACAGGTTGATTTCACAACTGCCTTTCTGCTCATTGTCAAAAAAAGAAATAGTCTTCCCAGAATAAAAGCTGCAGTCCAGTGTTAAACTCTGCTGTTTAAAGAATAAGTCTTGGAGCATGTTCACACACCAGGCTTAAAACAGCTTCTAATCTACATGAAAACTCATATTGGCTGCAGGTGACATTTTGTTTCTCCTCCAAATTCTCACCTGCATGAGCAACAATTGTAAGCGATAAGACAGCAGCCATGAGATATGAGAAGCAACTATGTGGTGCTCTATATCATGTAGGACAGAGGTGGAAATTTTTTTAGCCCACCAGATACTTTCAGCATCTGATCCAATAAGCCCCAGGCTACATGCTAACTCAGAGTGTGGAGCATTCAGTCTTCAATTTAATTGGTTGGTGTTAAATGTCAGAAATCAGGAGACTTTCGTTGTTGAAAATCTTTGGGCATTGAGACTTTCATTGCTGAAAATCTTTGGGCATTGTAACAGCATTGTTATTTCACTAATTTGTTAGATTTATAATAAACAGTGAGTTTAGAGCAGGAGTGGCCAAACTATGGACCATCCGCCGGACTAGGCATGCAGCACCATTTCATGTGGCCTGACACCACCCTTGCCACTACCGGAAGTGGATGCATTTACAACAGCTGTAAAAGGTATCCGTAAATGTACCCACGTTTGTGCTCTTAGGACAGCCATGAACACGTTTTTCAGCAGCATTTTACAGCAGGAGGTACCACATGACCTGCCCGCTCAGCTGGCCAGGGTGTGTGGTCCGGCCCGTAGTGCAAAAAAATTGGCCACCGCTGGTTTTGAGAGAATGGCATACAAGTTTTTATCATTGACTTTTAGCAGAAGACTTGTTATTGGTTCCTACAAAAATGTTGTTTTGTCATTTCAAAATCACTTTCCCAAAACTAGTTCTTGTTTTGTGTGTGTGTGTGTGTGTGTGTTTTCAGTTGAAGTAAGAATCCCCTATACAAGTTTTAGCTAGGTATTGTGGTTCTACCATATATTTTGTGTGTGTGGGGTGGGGGTGGGGGTGGGGGTAAAATCTATTAAAAATGAATAAATTTGTATAGCTTTCAAATGCACTTCTTTAGTAGCAGTTTAGGTTTAAAGGTATAGTTTTAACAAAAACCCTTCAACTTTGCTGTCTCACAGGTTAAATACATCCTGACAACCAATTCCAATCATACCCAAAACTACCACAGGATAGTCTCAAACTGATAACCACTGGACGCCAGTCTCCCATGGATAATTTAGGTTGAGAAATGTGTTTAAAGCTTGCATTTGGAATAAATCCAAAAAATGCAGAGGTGCAGAGTCTGAAATTATTTGTGTGGCCCCCACAGGTCTCTGTGGACATTGAGGATGCTGAGAGTGTAGGGATGGTGGAGGAGTTGTGGTCTCAAGAGAAAGAGACTGGGGATTCTACAGCTTTTGAGCTTCCTGCAAATTCTCAACTCCCTTCTTCCCTACTCAAGATTGCCTGAGCAACAGCAGAAATGATGAGTCAGATATTTAGAACTGATGGGACCAGAACTTTCACATTCATGTCTGCTGTTCCCACTCCCACCCTAACACATGTGCCATAACGAAAATAAGTCATATTTAAAAAAGCATAAGTATTTCATTAGGAAAAAAAATTCTGATGCATGTAAAAGCACAAAAAGAGAAACAGAAGTTCCAAGAAAAGAATAAACTCTTTCTCAAAGAACTCTGCCTCAAATATATCTCAGCAAATTTATTGCCTTGGGACTATGTGCAAGATTGAATCCTGTTGGATTTTGTTATGACATAATAAACTACCTAGTTGCAAGTTTATTATTTATTCATTTATTTAGACTTATATTGCCGCCCGCTTGCTGTGGCGACTCAGGGCGGCTTACAGTCAGTAAAACAACAGTCTCAGTATAAAATCGAATCACAGTACTATGATTAAAATAAGCAAACTTAAACAGCTTAAACAGCTAAAATATACCTTGTTAAAATATCTTTAGACAGTTAACTAAAATCCCCAAATGGCGGGTTATTTAGAATAGTCATGTGAGCAGGGGGGCTCCTATCGCAGCACCCCACACCTGCTGGGCCAGTCAGACCATCAGGCCTTTTCTGAATGCTAGCAATTCTGATTGGAGGCGGTGGTCAGTTCTCGATGTAACCTGCAGAGACATTTAGGGCAAGGCCCATGAAAACTGCAGTTTTCTGTAGCTTACCTGCTTTTTCACATGTTGGCTTTCCACAGAAACTTTTGCTTCTGGCATCCATGGTCCATGGGAAATATTTCTAGGGTCTAAAGTGTAGGGCTTGTGCAATAAGAATGACTCATCAAGCTAATGTTGCACTTCTTTTCTTCTTTGAAATGACAGCATAGATCCCCTCCCTCATGACTATGTTTTTGATATGACATTATACAAGTGCAATGTACATATAAACATTTTGGCACTGAACAAGTGAGCCCCGGCACTCGGTAGTCATAGCAGGGCCGCCATCAGAAATTTTTGGGCCCCATACTGAGCAATCCTATTAGGGCACCCACACACAGTAATGTCACAGTTATGGCTGGCGGCGACAGCAATACTGGTAGTACTGCCCTGATGGTGGCCCTGAGTCATAGGTAGAGACTGCCCTGATGGTGGCCCTGAGTCATAGGTAGAGACTGCTGCCTGCACTGCAGGCAACCTTCCCAATTCAAGGCTTCATGAGGCATCCAAACAGAACCACAAAAATATCACAGGATGCCACATGAGTATGAAAAAGAGGACATACCGTTATGGACTTTGGAAAGTGACAACTAAATAGGACAAATTTAGGTAATTGAAATCTGTTCTTTATTTAAGCCAAATCAACAGCCCCAACATTGGGATTCAGGAGCCTTCTTGTTACATAAGCTGTTGCAGTAAGTAGCAGCAACAGTGGAATGCCTGGAGAACTTGATATGCATCATGTGTGCTGTAGATAAAGTGATAGGCATGAACTGTTGGCATTTTCAGCAGTTAATCTGAATCTACATTAAATAACCGTTTTTGTTTTGCCCCTTCATGTGAGTTACAAATCCAGAGTGAGCACAGAGGGATCCACATCACATTTCATATCAGTGTAAATAAAGGCTGCTGCCACTTTTGAGGTGGGTGTACCCTTACAAGGAGACCTGCTATCAAATCATATAACTTACTGAACTTTGAGATCCCTGGCTTCACCTTCCTGGAGTACAATTTGTGCTGTTAGCACTTATCCTGTCTCTCTATTTCTTCACGCTCCTGTTTCTGGTACTTTTTTAGAACTTGTCCTTAAACCACAGGTCATTTCCACCACAGGGGATTCATCTTTCTCACAACAACAGTGATGCTGTGGGACAGCCTTCTTCATGGTAGCCCCCTTTCGCCCCACCATTTCCTCCACCGCCCCCAGATTATTTTTGCCCTCGGTGCGGAAGGAATAGGCAGAGTACTTGTCTAAGCTTGTGGGTGGGGAGAACAAATGCAATCTGTTGTCTTAGGTTTCATTGGAGAATTGACCTTGCTGTGTTGCTCCCAGGGCCCACACCATCGGTCCTGAGATGGGAGACAGCTGCAGCAGCCGGCATCACTCCCCCTGGTCCTGCCCAGCCAGAGGGTAGAAAAGCTGCCGGAGCCGCCGGAACCGTCGGAGCCGCCGGAGCCGCTGGTCATGGACGTTGAGCCCCGTGCTCTGTTGGAAACACTGAGCGGGAAGGATCTTGTGATTGACTTTTAGTATTAACTGTGTTTATTGTATGTTATCATGTGATATTTTGTATAGTACTTTATTGTTTTACTGTATTGCATTTTTGTTTGATATGCTGTGAGCCGCCCTGAGTCGCCACATGCTGAGTGGGCGGCATAAAAATCAAATAAATGAATGAATGAATGAACAACAGTGACAAAATGATTTTTAGCAAGATTTCCCTCCTTCACATTTCTTTTCCTAGTTAATATGACTTTTGATTTGTTTCTCAATTTTGCAAAAACCATTATTATTCAAGTGTTGTCTTCTTTAGTTTATTTGCATTGCAGCTTTCCCTATGGAATATCTCTGTATGTACACAAATGAAAAGGAAACTTCCAGTGGTTTGTGTCACAAGGCAAGTATCTTATGTCTTCTGAAGGCTTTGTCAGCTGGTTTGAAGCATTTAAACTGACCAGCAAATGTTTCACTTCAGACACCAAGTCTATGCTCTCATGCAAAAGGACTAAAAGACTTTTTATGAAAGTGAAGTAAGGCAATTTATTCAGAAACAAACAGACACCTGCAGACAGGTAACTTCTCAAAATGAGGGTCTCTGAACCAATTACAAGGATGGCTTATATAGGTAGAAACCACAAACAAGCAGTCAATGTACAGGTGGACACTTCCATATATGATCCTAAACTAAGCATAAGCTTCTGATTGGTTTACTCTTCTTTCATACGTCTAGGTTTGTTGGATCGGGGCCGTGAAGTGGCCCTTGGGGTCCCGGAGGAGACTGGTCAAGGAACGACACGAGACAAGATGGAGCGAAGGCCAGTAGTTTATTGAGGGAAAATCATCATCATATATAGGAATTCAGGGCAGCGTGTGATAGAATCGTCATCTGACAGAAAATCACATCACCCATTTACCCGGGTTAATTGGGAACCTCTCTTGGGGAAGTTAATTAACTAAGGCAAATACTGACAGGGGAAATCCATTGTTCATGGCTTGCACAAGAGTAAACATGGCCACTATTTGCGCTAGGGCTTGGGCTAATCTGCAAGAGTGGAATTACCTAATTCCTAACTTGAGTTAGATATTCAATTTCCTCCTGCCGAACTGCCTGCCAGGTCAGATATGGGTGAATCAATCTTATGACTATTAATCCGCACCCCAATTTCTGTTCCCGCAGAGGCCAGTGACCAGGAGCCTTCCTCGACCGGTGTAACCTCTGTCAGGGACAGTTTATGCCAATTGCGCCCGCGGACACCACACTCCCCCTTTATTTGTTAGATTGGACCTGACAGACGGCCCTGCACAGGAGGGGCATCAGCTGGTGTGGGGGGATGACGTTTCGGGGTTCCCTCCATGGGGGACATCTCGATAGCAGTGAGGGAATACATTGCACGAAACAACACACCATTGTGCCCAGTATTACCACCCCCACAATCACCTTGAGTTTATTTATTTATTTATTTATTTATTTATTCAATTTATATCCCGCCCACTCAACACAAGGCCGACTCTGGGCGGCTAACAACATAAAAAGTAACCCCAGGGCAACCCAAGGAGTTTACAGATAATATTAATAATCCTAAAAACAGTTAAAACAGTAAAAAAGTTAAGACTACCCACCCCCTAAAAAGCAGGCGCTGCAGGATCGAAAAGGCACCATGGGGAAGAGTTCCTCTACACCAACCACCCCATGGTGGTTACCCTTCCACCCGCACCCCACACTTGACCTGCCAGCCAGGTTTTAAGATCCCTTCTGAAAGGCAGCAACTCCGTCCGAAGACGTAATTCTGTTGGCAGGAGGTTCCAGAGGGCCGGTGCAGACACGGAGAAGGCCCTCCTCCTTGTGCCAGAGAGGCGAGCCCCTCTGGCTGATGGAACAATTAGAGAGCCCCTCCGGTCCGCTCTGGTTGGACGGACAGACGTCCTCAGGGCGATGCGGTCTCTTAGGTAACCTGGCCCACTACCATATAGGGCTTTAAAGGTCAAAACCAGCACCTTGAATTGCACCCGGAGACATACTGGCAACCAGTGCAGCTCCCGGAGCAGTGGCGAAGCATGAGCATAACGCCCACACCCCATCACCACCCGGGCAGCCGCATTTTGGACCAGCTGTAGCCTCCGAATGGTCGTCAAGGGCAGCCCCATGTAGAGCGCATTGCAATAGTCTAGTCTGGAGGTAACCAGAGCATGGGTGACCATGAGCAAGGAGTCCTGGTCCAGGAGTGGGCGCAACTGGCGAATCACCCGAAGTTGGGCGAAAGCCCTCCTGGTCACAGCCGCCACCTGTTCTTCTAGCAGTAGCCGTGAATCCAGGAGGACCCCCAAGTTGCGCACCGGGTCTGTCTGGGGCAAAATAGCCCCATCCAGAACCAACGATGGTAACTCCCGGATTAACGCATGACCCCTTATCCATAGCCACTCAGTCTTGCTGGGATTCAGTTGTAGCCCGTTAGCCCCCATCCAGACCCCCACAGCTTCCAGGCATCTGGAAAGGACTTTGACGGCATCACTGGGGTCCCCATGGGCCGAGATGTACAACTGAGTGTCATCCGCGTACTGATGGTACCGCACCCCATGGGAACGAATGATCTCACCCAGCGGTTTCATGTAGATGTTAAATAGGAGAGGAGAGAGCACCGAGCCCTGAGGAACCCCCCATTTGAGGGGCCTAGGACTGGACCTCTCACTCTCCAACCACACCGACTGGGACCGACCCTTCAGAAATGAGGAAAACCAGGACCACACAGTACCCTGGATTCCCAAACCTCGGAGCCGTTCCAGAAGGATACCGTGGTCAACGGTATCGAAAGCCGTTGAGAGGTCAAGAAGAGCAAGGACGGATGGATGACCACCGTCCCGCTCCCGCCAGAGATCATCCATCAGTGCGACCAATGCCGTCTCGGTACCATATCCAGGCCTGAATCCTGACTGAAAAGGGTCCAGATAAAAGGGTCCTTGAGTGTCGTCTGAAGCCAACCCCATGGGAACCACGACCACAACGAATCCCACCACCCCCATGATGCATCCTCCTTGATGTTCTTGACTAGGGTGTGGAGGTCCGTGAGCTGGCTCTGTACTTTGCGTGTGTTGTCTGTGAGATTAAAGCAACACATGTCGTGGACAGACTCGCAGCCCAAATGATGTAACAACAGAAGGTAATTGATAGCTGCTCGATTGTCTAGTATGGCATGGCGAAGCTCTGCCTGCTCCTGGTTGAGCAGCGCTATCGCCGAGGAGGTGTGGTTAATGGCTTTTGCTAGCTCGCAAGCCAATTGACCAATTCTCCGAGCGTTGCCAACGGCTAAGCCTGGCACGCCAAGTATGCTGACTGCCAACGAGACGTACTCAGCTTGACTCAGAACCCTAATGTTGCTATCACATGAGCTGTCTAACTGGGTGGCGCGAGTGCGCCGTATGGGTGAGGAAACATTCGTGCTTGGAACAATCATATCCCTAGTGGGGAGTAACAATGTCAAGCGACTGATACAACATGTGGAATCTGATACATTAGCGGGAATGTAATTCCAGGCGTACTGATTGCATGTAAAGAACCAACCTGAAGGCAGGGTAACATGAGCATACATTGAACCAATTGTCTCTGGGTTATCACAAGTCCAGTTGCTGCTGCCAGTGTCGAGGCAGTGACGCTGAGTCCGGCTGACTGCGGAGCAGCCGGTCATTCGAGCACATGTAGCGTTCGGGCTGACCGCCACTTGAGGGGTGTAGAGAGTGGCTGCATCAGCCGGCAAAGTCATGGTCAGCTGGGCTCCCCAGTGAGCATACGTTGAGAAACCCATTGGGTAAAGCGGGCCGAAAATCCGCTTCACCAACCAGTCGCCGTTCCTGGTGTGCACCTCTGGAGTATGGCACACCGGGATGAGGCAGGTGCTCAAGATTGAGGCAGAACCAGCATTCTGCTTTAGGCAAAAATCGGACTGGTTGACGAGATTCGCCAACCTTTCCCATAGGTTGTAGTGCATCCGGGCAGAGACGTCTCCTGGCATCAGATCGCTGGCCTTCAGTGAAGCTGCCTAAACGCCTCCCCCCGCAAGTAGGGAGAGGGTCAGGATGATGGTGACCGCCATGGTGTTGGCGGTAATCAGGGCAAAGACTGCAGACACGATGTCCTCCAGCGTCGGTTCCCAGTCCTCGCGTTGGACGACGTCCTTGGCCTCACGGCAAAGGGTCTTGACCATCCCCCAGGTGACCTTCGGCTCTGTCTGCTGTCGCCACTTCCTCCGCCGGGTCCCCTCGGTCAGGGTGAGGTCCTCCATCTCCGGGATCGGACTCGGGTCAGTCTGGGTCCACACCATGTGGCTCCAAGTGAGGCTTAACGCACCGGGCTGGAATCCAGATGACACCTGTAGGAGACATAACTGCAGCATACCCTCTTCCCCAGGTTACAAGTGGCGCCGGGCCCCTCCAAGAAGGATCCGGTGGCACTCGGTAACGCACCAGCAGCCGCGGGAGAGCTTCCGAGTGGCAGAAGTGTTTCTCCTGCGGCGTGCAATCCAAAAAAACATTAAGGTGATTGTACGTGAACAACACCTTGTTCAGACAATGCTGTGCCTGACCCTGAGACTTGGGGAGGGCTGGTGGCTCCCCCCTTTCTGTTTGTTTGTCAATGTAGGACTTGAGTGTCCGATTGACTCATTCCACAATCGCTTGCCCCTGCGGATTGTAAGGAACGCCAAAGGTATGTTTGATATCCCAGGTGGCCATGAAGTCGGCCAGCTGCCTGGAGCTGTAGGCCGGGCCATTATCGGTTTTCACGTGCCGTGGTTTGCCCATCGATGCGAAGCAGGAAAGGAGATGCTGCTCCACGTGGGAAGCTGTCTCCCCTTTTTGTGCCGTTGCCCAAACGAATTGTGAAAAAGTATCAATGCAAACGTGCATGTACTGCCATCTGCCAAATTGTGGGACATGTGTGACGTCCATTTGCCACACCTGATTAGCCTCTGTCCCTCGTGGGTTGACCCCCCACGAGGGCCCCCCCCCCGGTGCCCCTGCACAATGCTGGCAAGAGCGAACTATGCCTTGGGCTTGAGAAAGTGGCAGGTTAAACTGTCTGGCGAGCGCTTTGGCATTCTGATGAAAGAATGCATGACTCTGAATTGGAGTAGTGAAAACACCTAACACTGACCGTTGCTGAATTTCCTTTGCGGCCGCATCCGCTCTGCTATTGCCCACGGAAATTGGACCAGGTAGGTCCTGGTGACTTCGGATGTGGGCAATATAGAGCACTTCTGTGCGGTTCCGCAAGTGAAATTGAGCTGTGAGGAACAAACTCAGTAATTTTTTGTCTATCGCGGGAGTGAAGCAAATTCCTAACGTACTGACTGTCAGTAATAATGTTGAGGCGCTCTTTGGCGAAGGTGCGCAAGGCAAGGTTCACCGCTGCCAACTCTGCCCGCTGCGCGGACTTCTGTGGAAGAGTTAGAAGCGTGTGCCAAGCCTGGCCCTCCTGCCAAGTTAAGACACCATATGTGTGACCCCCATCAGTGAAGACTGTTCTGGCCCCCTGAAGTGGAACCAGCGAGATCAATTCATACAAGCTGACTGTCTGCGTTTGAAGCGAGATGAGTCTGGGGTCCTTTGGCAAGTGGTATGCCAAGCATCCGGTGAATCCTTCCAAGGCAATTGGAAGCGAGTCAACGAGCTGCATCAGCTGCTGAACTTGCTCCTTGGTGAATGGGATCACGATTTTTGCTAAGTCGTGCCCTGAAATGTCCCTAGCTCTCAGCCTTCCGCGGTAGACCACCGCGGAGACCAACTCTTGGGGGGAACGATGTTTCGGGAAGAGGTGTTCAGTAAATACACCCATTCCACGATACTCGCTCCTCTCTCAGAGTCCACTCCTAGGGCTCCGGTGAACATGGATCCGGCCCGAACGATGTACAAGTTCAGGATCGGGGCATATGGCCCCTGAGCAATCCTGTCCACCCACCTTTGGCTGAGAATTTGGTTGACCTTCTCCAGAGTCAAGCGTGCCTCTCGAGGAATTTGTATCCGGTCTGCCGGCTGCTTACCAAGCGTTAGCAGCGAGAAGAGCGGCTTTAGAAGATCCGTATCCAATCTGAAATACGGTCTGGCCCAATTAATGTTACCTAAAACCTGCTGCAATTCTACCAAGGTGACTGAGTCTTTTAAGTTGATCTGGGGCAACACTGGTGCTGAGAAAGAACGGAGAAGCCGATGACCAAAGTATGAGAAGGGCTCGGTTCTCTGCACTTTCTCTGGGGCAATGAGTAACCCTTTTTCCCCCAGGGTGGCCTGGAGGTCTTTAAACATTTCGCTGCCGAGTTGCGGTGCTGCGACCAAGATGTCGTCCATGAAATGGCATACTAAAGCTGTGGGGTGAAGGTTTCGAAACTTTGCCAGTGCGTTGTGAACATAAATTTGGCACAGGGTGGGCGAATTGAGCATCCCCTGTGGCAAATACTTCCACGCGTAACGCTGCATGTGCTCGCTGTGGTTCACAACCGGCACCGTAAAGGCGAACCTTTCCTGATCCCTCGGATCTAGGGGAATGGTGTAAAAACAATCCTTAAGGTCTACGACCAGGATCTCCCAACCCTCGGGGATCATATTTGGATTCGGAATGCCGCATTGAAGCGGACCCATTGGCTGAATACATTTATTGATCTCTCTGAGATCGTGGAGGAGTCGCCACTTCTCCGACTTTTTCTTTATGACAAAAATGGGCGAATTCCAAGGACTGGTGGACTGCTCTATATGTCCTGCGTCTAGCTGTTCTTTAACCAGTTGCTTTAGGGTGACTAATTTCTCCCCCACTACCGGCCATTGCTCCACCCAGACTGGCGTGTTGGTAAGCCATTTAAGTGGCAGAGCTATTACCCGAAGGTAAGAGTGGCACGGTATTGCTGCAAAATGTCTCGCCTCCAAAGGTTGACGTGCACGTCCAGAATGTGCGGCCGAATGACCGCTGTGCCGTCAGCCCTAGGGATCGTGACTTCCACCCACTCCCGGCTCCTAAACGCTTCTTGGATGCCGCCTACCCCCCACACATCGGAGACCGGCTCAATGGCCCACTCCTGCGGCCACTGACTTCGGCTGACCACGCTGACGTCAGCTCCGGTATCTAGCAGCCCTGAGAACGATTTTTTATTCAAAAATACCTCAATAACTGGCCGCCGTTTCCATTCTATGTTGGTCTCCACTGTCGCTAAGACCTGGTATCCTTGCACTGCCTCACTTGCACTCGAGCGGTCTTCCGACCCGGACTCTGCGCTGTCCCTGAGCCTTCTCTGGCTATCTGCTGGTGAGTGACAAGGAACCATAATCAGTTGCGCTAGCGTGTCTCCCTTGTGAATGGTCTGGGGCAGGTGCGTCCAGAGTTGAACTTGGAGAACACCCGAAAAATTGGAGTCAATGACTCCCGGAATTACAAGAATTCCGCATGCTCCTGCTACACTACGAGGCAAAACTAAGCCTATGAAGCCTTTGGGCAGGGGTCCCATGTACTGGGAATCCACCAGATAGACTGTGCCTGGCAAGTCGCATGTGACGTCTGCCTGGCAAGTCAATTCTAGCCCTGTACTACCCTTGGGGCTGGCCTGCGCCTTCGCAATGTCTGGAATGTGATTGGAATCTAATCCAGCTCTGGCTCGCCCAGAGCGAGGGAAGCCTCTGTTTGGACTGGGGCCAGAGACGTGCCAGCGTTCCGGTTTCCCAAATTCGGACAGAATCTGGACCAATGGAAGCCTTTGTTACACTTCAGACACGGGGTGGTTGGAGCCTTGGAACGGCCGGAATGTTGTCCGCCGCCCTTGGATCAGCACTCCCTAACAAAGTGACCGACCTTGCCACAATTGTGACATGCCCCTGGGTTTTTGTTCTTGGGTTTCCTACCACCTTGCACCGCTGCTGCCAGCAGACCCATTTTGTAGGAGTCCGTGCCAACGTCGGCGCAAGCCCTAATCATGTCCGTGAGAGTCAAGTCGGGACGATTGCCCAGTGACTGCAAGATCTTACGGCAGTCGAGATTGGCATTGTCTTTAGCCAATTTCATCATGAGCTCTTGTTGGGCTTGCTCATTATGGATCTGTCTACTGATCGCTTCCTCTAAGTGATTGATAAAGTCCATGTAGGACTCCTGGGCGCCCTGTTTGACTGTGGTGTAATTTTTGGCCGCTTTGCCAGTTGCTGGGACCTTGAGAAAAGCCCTGAAGGCCGTCTCAGCTGACAACTGGAGGGTGGCGAGCGGCAAGGTGGTCTGCGCATCGATGGATTCGAAGGCACCTGAACCATATAGTTGGTCAGGAATTATTGCCCCACCCATCCTGGCAGCCCTTGCCTGAGCCTCGAGGCGATACTCGCTGTCCCATAACAAATACTGGCTGGGGTTGAGCATCATCCGCATGACGGCTTTCCAGTCGTGCGGGATGAACATCGTGTTCTTGCACACTTGCTGAAGCGTGCCCCTAGTGAAGCGACTCTGTAGTCCTGTCTCTGAAATGGCCTTCCGTATAGCCATGAGGAGCTTATACGGGACTGGTGAATGAACTATCTACTGCTGCCCTGTGAGGGCATCTACCTCCAAGCGAATTGGACAAATCTGACTAAGCTCAGCTAGTTCTTCTGCTGGCAATTCCCCCTTCCTGATCTCTTCCTCAACTGTGCGCTGAAGGGCACTCTTGGTAGTTCGGGAACCTGTAGCTATCAGAGAAGCGCCAGCGCTCCCCATTCCATGCATTCCACCGGTGACGTCTGCAGCTGTCACCGAGGGAAAGCTCCCTACACTACCCTGCTTAAACTGAAATTATGGATAGAGCGCCGTGGGCACCGATGGCTCTGCTGATGCTGGGGGTTCTTTGGCCTCTACCCGGACTGGGTCCACCTCAGCTAAGAGTTTCCTACATTTGCTCCATGTGCGAATTACGCCATCTGGAGCTTTCGGGGGTTGCTGAATGCAGACTCCTATCTGATCCCAGAGCTGAAGGGATAACGTACCTACTTCTGGGTAAAGCAGGCAGTGTTCCCTCAAGAACACCAAAAGCCGCGCTAGTTCTCCGCTGTGAAAGCTTATCTGATATACCCTGGCCAGGGTCTTGAATTCTTCCTCATGAATTCTTTGACTAGCGGACGACGTTGCCGCTGAGGACAAGTCCCCATATTACCTGCCGGGTCCTTCGAAGCATCTGAAGTTCAGGCAATAGGTTTTGCATGACGAATCTCTGGGTAGAGATCGGAACGTGGACTGCCGCCACGGGCCCTCGGTGGCCTCTGCGCTGTCAGGGGTTCACAGCCGAACCTGAGCGGAACGCGTTTTTCCATGCTGCAAGCTGCCGCGGTAGCCGGAGCAAGCTGTAGGAAGCCTCTCTGAGATGCCTCGCCGCGGAGCTGTCTTCCCGATTGGCTGGCTTTCCGACCGGGCTGCCGCGCTGTCCTCCGGGGTGATCGGACACGGTTCTAGCGTAGAACCGGGCCGCGTTGATCGCTTACTCATGAGTAGGATCACGTCGGGGTCACCAGATGTTGGATCGGGGCCATGAAGCGGCCCTTGGGGTCCCGGAGGAGACTGGTCAAGGAACGACACGAGACAAGATGGAGCGAAGGCCAGTGGTTTATTGAGGGAAAATCATCATCATATATAGGAATTCAGGGCAGCGTGTGATAGAATCGTCATCTGACAGAAAATCACATCACCCATTTACCCGGGTTAATTGGGAACCTCTCTTGGGGAAGTTAATTAACTAAGACAAATACTGACAGGGGAAATCCATTGTTCATGGCTTGCACAAGAGTAAACATGGCCACTATTTGCGCTAGGGCTTGGGCTAATCTGCAAGTGTGGAATTACCTAATTCCTAACTTGAGTTAGATATTCAACTTCCTCCTGCCGAACTGCCTGCCAGGTCAGATATGGGTGAATCAATCTTATGACTATTAATCTGCATCCCAATTTCTGTTCCCGCAGAGGCCAGTGACCAGGAGCCTTCCTCGACCGGTGTAACCTCTGTCAGGGACAGTTTATGCCAATTGCGCCCGCGGACACCACATAGGTTACTTGTTAGGATAGTAGAGAGACTGAAACTTAAGCTAAGCTGATATTTCATGATTGGTTCTTACCCTCCTTCCTGCTGCTTGGTTCAAGACACATAGACAAGAATCAGTTCATGGGTGAGGCAGGGAGGTACTTCTTCATTTCTCTCTTAAGGGAAATTTCCACTAGCCAGCTGAGGTAAATTAAATCAAGAAGATGTTCCCCTAGGTCACAGTGTTAATGAAGGTATTTGAAGGAGCTTTCCAGATTCACCTTATGTCTGGGTTTTCAAGCTACAGACTGTCAAAAATAACAATTCACATTTCTTAGGCAAGTGCTTCTGCGATTTTAACTACAATCATATCTTGTCAGGGGAAAGGGGCAAACTGTTTCTAGTCGAAGCACACCAATAGTTAATTTACAGATTTTTATAAAATCAATCACTCTTACAATGGGACAGACTTACCTACTTATCTTCTGTACTACCAATGGCTTTCTGGTGCTATTCTGTTCCCTAGTTTGTTCTGCTGCAGTATTTTTATTTTTAAAACATGTTTCTAGAGATGCTGCAAAATATTATTGCCATCTCTAAAGTATTTCTTCAAAGTATCTACATAAATGAATAAAAATAATAAGAAAATGCCATTGAAAATACAAGAGTGGACTCCCTTATGGCGTCATAGAACTTTCTGAAACAGATGTTGGGGAACAAGAGAGTTATCAGCATCAGGACAGGAGGAAAAGTCCTGTTGAACAAATACACCTGTACTGCGAAATTTTGGTTTACAACCTATGTGTTTTACTGACATCATCCAACAGCTCTTCAACATTCCCAGTGTTTGTAACAAGTTCACAATATAGGATGAAGTTAAATTGCTTTTACAATTTCCTCTCAATTCTTCTGTGTCCCACTCTTAATTTTTTTTTACAAATATATATTTTTATTTTATTGGCTGTCTTCCATTTCACCAAAATGTGAATCCATTACATATTTACTTAAATATAACCAATTTCATACTTACTTTGTTTCACACCAGAGGGTCTGTCCCTTCTTATGCTTCTCTTTATGCCTTATTTGTCAGTTAGATTTAACTATTATTGTTTTGTTTGTCAGTTAGATTTAGCTACTATTATATTTGGCAAAATTCAAAACAATGATTCATAGGAGGATAAGCCCTCCCTGCCTGTCTTCAGCTTTGTCATTTAACAGCAAATGGCTCTATCGCCTCTGACATTGTTGGTATTCCTACAGACATGTTTGAGCAATTTGGCTAATATCAATTTTCTGTAAGTAACAATTTAACCAGTCAGATTCTACCTGCAAGGTAAAACTAAAATGAAAATATTTCTAGATGCAGAAAACTTTCTGAGAAACAAAAATGGCAGAGGCCAAGAGGAAAGTAATGAGATATAAAAAGGCTAAAATATACAAGATCTCTAACTCATAAAACAAATAAAAGTGTCACATTCCTGTAGTCTCAGTTTCCCCCCCCTTAAACCGGCCAGATGAGTTAGAAGCTGAATATGGATGATGGGACAGTAGATGCTTAAGTAACATCTCCTAGAAAATCAAACATAAACATGGAGACTTAACAGGAAAATAGCCCCACACACTCTAATTTTGATAAGCTAATAAGTTTTCTCCTCCTCCTTCAAGAAAAGGCATGTCTGTTTGATGCTGTAGTCTTTTATAGTTCTTGAAGGGAGATGGAACCAAACTCCCCCTTTCCCCCCACCCCCCTGCTTTCCTAGGCTCCATATGTCTCTACAAAAGCCTGGGCTATCACTCTTTGTGCTTGTGAGTTTTTCCTTTCTTGCTATAAGGCGTGGGTTTGGAAGCCACCATGAAGTTGTTACTCAACAATGTTCTAATAAGAGCAAACATGTCATGCTAACAAGCCCCACAGTATCTGTGTTTATTTCTCACTTCCTGGGGAGAATGCTCTTGGCAAACATCCATGAATTAAAATGACTCTCAGGTAAAAACTAAGAATGAACATACCCAATCCTGCATTACACTGACTGGCTGAACGCAATCTTGCCCACTTCAGGGCAGAACTATGGCCGGAGTTGTGCTGTTCTGCTGCCGGGACTTGGCCATTGGGGTGGGGGCCAACCATCGCCCCCTGGCCAGCCCAGCCAGCCTAGCCCTTGGACTGTCTGTGGCCACTTATGAACTTTTGTACTTGGACGATTGGTATTTTATTGCATGATTTTATTGTGTATTGTGTATTGTGAGCCGCCCAGAGTCACATTTGTTGATTGGCGGCATAGAAATAATAATAATAATAATAATAATAATAATAATAATAATAATAATAACAACAACAACAACAACAACAACAACAACAACAACAACAACAACAACAACAACAACAACAACAACAACAACAACAATCATCATCATCATCAAGAAAGAAAGTTACCCATTAGGGTTCCAGTGAAGTGAAAGGTAAACAGTTTCATCCTGGTTTCAAGGAAAGAATGAAACACATGATTAAATATTTCTAATTTAATTTAGTGAAATCTTCCAGCCATTCATACATTCATTTTTTATATCCCACCTTTCCCCCAAAAGAGGAATTCAGAGCAGCTTGCAAAATATTTTTAAAACAAATGTACCTAAAATGCAATAAGTTACATTATAAAAACATATTGTCATATCAAAACAACCCCTGAAAACCTAAAATATGTGTAAACCACAACAGAAAAGGGGTTAAAATTCCAGTGTACAGTGGAACTCCTGATAATGTCCAATCCTGATAGCATCTAATCCACATAATGTCGTATTCGTTATTCACCACGTGATGCTTTGCAGGCGCACCCCCCAAAGAAAGACTCAGACACCGGTATATGGATAAAGGCATTGGGCCACTTTTATTGAATAATGCCCTAGTCCGAATTATAACTTTCAATTGGTATTCATCCAATTATAATTCTTAAGGCAAGCAGGCCGCAGTAACACTGGTAAGGTTCCTCCCAAAATTGCCAATCGCAATTGGCTACAATGTATCCATTTGTATCAATTTGTTTGTTGATACAAACAAATTGTTGACCGGAGTCAATAAACTATCTACTGACCCCACCCTCTGACGTGTATCCGTCAAATCACGGGGTGATGCATGCTGAAAAGCTCCAGCCATCACCCCTTGCCTGGTTCATCGTTGACCGGTCAGCGTTATTACACCTGTACCTGTCTAAGTGTTGGCCAGTCAATTGCGAATCTGCCGGATACCTATGGGTCATAAATATTTACCTTACCAGTGCTACCCGCCTAAGTGACCAAAGTCAAGAGCAAAACCCCTATGTCAAACACTAGCAACAGTGTGGGATGGGCAAAAAAGCCAGAACCCAATGGCCAATTGTAGGTTCAGGCCAAAAATTCCCACCCGGCCCCGAAGCGACCAAAATATCACACTGTTCACTAGGGAGGGGGTGGAGGTAAAAACTTCTCCTCTCCGTCGCTATTTCTAAAATGGCAGCTCGGCTGCCTCGTGGCCACCCCTTATAGAGGGGTGGCCACGCTCCCTAACTCACCCGGATGTCTGAGTCCGGGTGGGGGGGGGCGCAAAGAGCGCGGCGGCCATTTTGGCACCGCACTTTCATTGCAGGCGCACCCCCCCAAAGAAAGACTCAGACACCGGTATATGGATAAAGGCATTGGGCCACTTTTATTGAATAATGCCCTAGTCCGAATTATAACTTTCAATTGGTATTCATCCAATTATAATTCTTAAGGCAAGCGGGCCGTAGTAACACTGGTAAGGTTCCTCCCAAAATTGCCAATGGCAATTGGCTACAATGTATTGATTTGTATCAATTTGTTTGTTGACACAAACAAATTGTTGACTGGAGTCAATAAACTATCTACTGACCCCACCCTCTGACGTGTATCCATCAAATCACGGGGTGATGCATGCTGAAAAGTTCCTGCCATCACCCCTTGCCTGGTTCGTCGTTGACCGGTCAACGTTATTACACCTGTACCTGTCTAAGTGTTGGCCAGTCAATTGCGAACCTGCCGGATACCTATGGGTCATAAATATTTACCTTACCAGTGCTACCCGCCACACGGGGAGGCTTCAATGAAGACTCACCGCCCCCCCCCCCGACCGTCAGCTCGGTCAACAGGCCTGCTTGCAAATCTTCCAAAAAGAGGTTCATACCTCTAGCCGACAGGTGGACCCCATCCCCTGCATAAAGATCATAATTTTGTAAACTAATGGTGGGGTGTCGGATGACCATCCCCAAACCCTTGTCTGCCAAGAACCGGGCAACCGCCCTGTTCACCGAGCGGCGAGCGCGGTCAAGGGCACGGAGGTCAATACCTCCCCTGTAAGAATGACGCGGTATGATGTCCAACCATAGCAGCCTTGTGGACGGCCACATATAATGCAAATAAGCTAGGTCACTGCAAATCGTGAATTTTAAAGAAAGGCCAGTGACCTGGGCGAGGTCATTGCCCCCGAGGTGCAGTACAAGGACATCAGGCGGTTCAGCATCCCTGATGGAAAAAAGGAATGGCAACAGTTCCCGCCATCTCATTCCACGCTTACCATACCAACGTATGCGTGCGGATGCACGCAGTCCAAGCTGGGGTCCCCACTCTGTCGCCGCAGCATACTGCGCTGCCCAGTGCACGTAACTGTGGCCCACCAGCCATACTGCCACCGGTGTGCAGGGACACACAGGGTCTGTAAAAGAAAAAGAGAACAGTGACTTAACTGGTACTCATACCTGAAGAGGGCGAACATATAATGCAAAACGCATAGATCCCCATCTTCCCATACGGCGTATATCAGCCTCAGAGTACCCAAATGCAGCCGCAGTTGATGCAGCACCTATCCTAAACGAATGGGTGCCGTAACAAGCCCCGGGGAGGCCAACACTGGATAGTGCCATACCGGTCACCTTCCAAAATTGAAATTTAGTAAGGGGAGACCCATCCTGGTGGCAGAAAAATGGGCCAGGGTGCGTGCCACACACTGCCAAGAACTCCTGTAGGGCACCAACCGGACAGATGTCTTCAATGGAACATCGTAGCAGTCTAACTCCACTGCCTACGCCGTGCTGATTAACTTTTGAGGACCGTATCCTCAACTGAGCCCACTCATTAGAAACATAGACATCGTCGAGTTCCAGTGCCCTACGAGTCGCATCCGCCTTAGACAGTAGTACCAACTCACTGATGTGGAGCGCTCCAAAGAAGGCCACCGTGGTAGCCGCGTGAAAAAGAGCCGCCTCATACTTATCAAAACACAGGTTATGCCAGCCTCGTGCAAGGTGGGTAAGCACCCCTGGAGAAATTGGGTGGCGAGTGTCCGGGCGGCGGCCACGTTCCCGTGTCCGCCCCTCTAAAACATGTCGTATGCGGAAATCATTCATGCAGTCAGCAAAACCCCTCACCTTGGCCATAAATGCCAGTGCTGACAGCCTGGATGCTATAGTGCGGAGAGCTAGGCCCTGACTGTGTAAATAAACCATAAATTGTAAAACTTGTTCCACTGGAATGGGCCACACTTCGGGCAACTGAAGTTGCACGCAAAAAGTTCTAAATTGAACGAAAGCATGGTGATACGCCTTACGCGTGCGGGGTGCCAAAGACATGCCGATCGCCCGGTTCACCTCTCCTTGCCAAATGTCCAAATCTCGGCTGGGAGTGGCGAGGGGAATTCCTCTGCGTCCGGAGCCAAGGCGCGGAACCGGGGGATCTGCAGGCGGGATAAAGCATCAGCAATATCATTATTAATACCTGGTACATGTCTGGCCTTAAAAAGCACATTAAGGCGTAGGCTACGTAACACAAACTGGCGGACCAATGCCATCACCCTGGGTGATTTAGACGTCTGAGCATTAACAATGTGCACTACCGCAGCATTGTCGCACCAAAAATGGACCACTGAGTCGGCCCACTCCTCGCCCCATAGCATCAAAGCTCCCAGGATTGGAAAGAACTCAAGGAATGTAAGATCGCGGAGGCGATCCGTGCCCCGCCATGCTGGAGGCCATTGGCCATAAGCCCACCTCCCCTCAAAGTAAATCCCATATCCCAGGGAGCCGGAGGCATCCGACTGTACTTGGAACCTAGGGGAAACTAAAAGGTCGGATCTCCAAAAGAAGACCCCATTGAATTCCCGCAGGAATTTGAGCCAAACCAAAAGGTCAGCCCTCATGCCCCTGGTCAGTCGGACCCTATGATGGCGCCTTGACAGGCCAGACATGGCGTCACATAGGTGCCGAGCAACTGCTCTGCCAGGCAACTGCTCTGCAGGCAAAGTTAAGATGGCCATGTAGTACCTGAAGCTCACGAAGTGACACTTTACGTTTGGCCAGCAAGGCCAAAATCATCGCGGAGATCCGGGAGACCTTGTCAATGGGTAACTGGGATGCCTGTGCGACAGTGTCAATTTCAATACCCAGAAATGTGAGCGTAGTGGATGGGCCCTCGGTCTTTTCGGGCGCTGAAGGGATACCCAGTTCCCGCATTAGCGTCTGAAATGTAGTGAGGAGATGTGTGCACGTGTCCGAGCCCCGTTCACCCCCGAAAAAAAAGTCATCGAGGTAATGGGCTACAGACCGAGACCCGGACCTGCGAACAAAGGCCCACTGAAGGAAAGTGCTAAAACATTCGAATGCTGAACATGAAATAGAGCAGCCAAAAGGCATGGCCTTATCTACATAAAACTTCCCTTGGAATCTAAAACCCAATAGCTCAAAGTCCCCCGGGTGCACTGGCAACAATCGGAATGCCGATTTAATGTCACATTTGGCCAGGAGGGCACCAGGACCACAAGAGCGCACCATCCGTAGGGCTTGGTCAAAAGACGTATACCTGACCGAACAAAGGTCATCAGGAATAACATCATTGACAGAGTATCCCGCCGGGTACGATAGATGGTGGATTAAACGAAATTCCCCCAGGGCCTTTTTGGGTACCAACCCCAGAGGGGAGACCTTCAGGTTGGGGAAGGGTGGTACAGAAAAGGGGCCCGCTACCCTCTTGGCCTCTACCTCTTTGGCAATACTCAGGGCAGCCACCTCCTCCCTACCCTTCAGGGAAAGTAAATTGGGGGCATTTTGGGGTCCCCGCACTCCTTTGAATGGGATACGCAAGCCCCACTGGAAACCCTCCAGGAGGTACCTCGCGTCCTCCCTCCTTGGATAAGTTGAGAGCCATCGCTCCAACATATACACATTAACTGGGGAGGGGGCCTTTTGTCTGGCTAGCTCCATCAGCAGAAGCTCTGCCTGCTCCCTGTCCACCTCTACCTCTGCCCCGTGACCCACCGGCCCGCGGGCACGCGGCGGCAGCGTGGGGGCCAGCGCAAGAGGGACATTCGTGTTTGTATCGGCACTGCCGCTTATTGCACACGCCATTAGCCGAGAAGCTCCAACACAGCAAGCGGGCTGGAACCCCCTGCCCCACCGGCTGGCGGGGAGCCTGTGTTGGAGCAGCTCGCTGCACGGCATGGCCACAATGGTACCTATCCCCAGGCGCCGGATGCGTGGGGGACATGTACAAGAGCCACAATTTCTGACAGGGCTCATCCCATCTCATCTCCGGGTGCAAGGGCACCCTCATTCTAAATTCCTCATCGTAAGCCAACCACGATGGGCCAGGAAAATCCACCATCGCCCTGTAAATATTGTCCAAATATTGGACCATAGGAATGGCCAGATCAGGCCGGGCCCTAAGGTACACCGCCATATAAATAAGATATGCCGGCAACCAGTTGGCCCAGGTGTGCGGTGGCTTACGACGGCGGGACAGCTCTTTGTCTCTGTCGTCCTGTCCCTCTCTCTCCTCCTTAGTGGGCTCACGGTTCAATAGGGAGAATATATCCACATACTCCCCCCACCAAATCTTTTCCCTCGTGACCTGGGACAAATGATCACCAAGGGGCAAGGAATAACCAGCCGTCGGCAAAGCCGTCACCGGCACATTAGGTACACGGGGCATACGCAGTGGGACCTGGACAGCCCCTGCGATGCCCAGCACTGCCCCGGGGGCAGAAACCCCCACCCTCAATGAGGTGCCATTATGAAACCAAGGGGCACTGGGATAGGCTGGCAACTGATGCCCACTCGCCTCGACTTGATGAGGCCAGGGCCACTGAACCCCACCACTGGAAGTGGACTGTGATGTGGGTGCATTAATTTGAACCTGATACTCACTAGGTGCACCCCTGTGAGCCGCCCCCACTGGGGGTTCCGGCCCACGGCGGGCGTCGGAGCTCGCGACCGGAATCGAGCTCTGGGGCAACACCTGACCGCTCCCCGGCTGCAGCTCTGGACGAACAGGGAGCTGTGAGACACCGGTAGGCGCAGGCCGGAGCGTCTCAAGCAGCTCAACCCGGCTGGCCACCTGTTGCAGTGTGGCAGCCGTCAAGGTAGCCGGTGGACACGAAGGGCCCCCAGCAGAGAGAGAAGGGCCCCCTCCCATAGGGTTGTGTGCAATCCCCAAGGATGCCTCTAGCACAGCTAAACGTGTCAGTAACGCATCCACTGCCACAGATCCCCCAGCATAAGGCGGGCTGGGTGGGCCGGAAGGCCCACTAGGCATTTGACAAGGAACACCAAAGTGAGAGCCTGGGCCAGAATAGGGCCATGCCCAAAAATCCGGCCCATGAGGGGCCGGAGGAGGAACGGGTTGTGCACCCGCACCAGGCCCTCCCCCGGTGTCCTGACCCATGGCCGGCAACTGCGGGCCGAGGGCCGAAGCCCCTGAGGGGCCAGCCAGAGGCTGGCCAGCCGAGGTCGGCTGCCAAGCCCAGCCTGCATCACCCCACCGGTATCGGTGGGTAGAGCTGGGGTAGTGCCCTGCCGCGGGGGCGCAGCCCTGGTCCTCCGACCTGAAGGCTGCCCCCCGTCCTGTGCAGGGCCCGAAAAAGTCCTCCCCTTTGGCCGCGGTTTCATCGCTGGGGCCTTCCGTTTGGGAGGCATATCTTGAAGAAAGAGCAGGATCCCTTTCCAGGGATCGAGAACCTAGCGCAAAAAGCACAGAGCAGCCAGCAAGCTAAAGGCTCTGTGCGAATCCTCTCTTCCCAGCCGGGAAGGACCAAGGGCTAAACAGCCGAAGACTCGAACAAACAGCGACGGAGAAAACTTCTCCTCTCCGTCGCTATTTCTAAAATGGCAGCTCGGCTGCCTCGTGGCCACCCCTTTTATAGAGGGGTGGCCACGCCCCCTAACTCACCCGGATGTCTGAGTCCGGGGGGGGGGCTGCAAAGAGCGCGGATAACGACGCAAAAAGGCTAAAAGCCGACTTTATGTGGTGCATCTCCATAGGAGATCCTGGATAACTATGGTTTTTGGACATTTTTGTGACTTTATCCAGAGCATCTCCCATAAGGACCGCATAAAGTCCAAATCCGGTTAACGACCAGACTTGTGGAACCAAGTTTGGATGTTATCAGGAGTTCTTATGTATATAATTAAAAGGCCCTTCCATAGCAGCCAGTCAGTTCCTAATAGCCTCCTTGAATTAAAAAAAAAAGGTGGTAGAAGAGAGCAAAGAGGGCTGAACCTCTCATGGGAGGGAGCAGCCACAAAACAAGTGTGCTTTCATGTTGTCACCAAGTATGCTTGTGAGGGTGGAGGGAGAATCTGGGAAGACTCATGTGGGGAGGTGTGATACTTTAGATAGCCAAGACCTGAGACGCACAAGATTTTTAGATCAAAATCAGCAATTTTAATTGTATCTGGAAATAGACTGATAGCAGTAAAGATGTTATAACAATGAATTTTAGTTGTCTTTGTATCTGGCTCTGTGCAGCTGTCAAGCAGCAGTGTTTTTGATCTGCCTAAGTTTCTTTTTTTTTTTTTTAAATATAAATTTTATTGAGTTTTTAATAGACATACAGAAAACGAAAAAAAAAAGCATTAACAATACATTAACGATACAATACACTAACAAATCCTTAATATCATACTAACAGACATTACTATATGCTAGCACATAACAATATCTATACTCGTTAACTGCTATTTAACCACCAAATATTAAAAACCATTATTTCAATATCCAAAATGATAGAAAAAACTTTCTGTACTAGCACTAATCTTTTTTTTTTTTTTTAATTAACCAATAATAATCACCCTGTGTATATATACAATGCCCGGAGAGTTTATTTTCTACTCAGTTCCAGAAGCTTCTTTGTGATGGTACTGGTCCTGAACTATCGCTTGCCATAATAGAGTGATCCACAAACGGTTTCCATATATTCCAGAATCTATTCTCTTTTAAATTATCTCTTTTGACTTTAATCTCCCATGTCAATTTATCATTCAGTGCTAAACTCCACATTTCTTTATACCATTCTCCAATCTGTATATCTATATCGTTTTTCCAATTTCTAGCTATACATTGTCTACCTGTTGTCAATATGATTTCCAATAGTTCTTTTTCCTCCTTATTTAAACCCAAACCTTCCACATTCGTTAAAAGAATGGTACCGGACACCAACTTAACACTTTTACCCAATATTTCATCACACTCATTTTCTATTCTTGCCCAGAAATCCCTTATTTTTTTACAGCTCCACCACATATGTTCATATGTTCCGTCATATTCTTTACATCTCCAACATAACTTATCTCTTTTGTTATCCATCTGGTAAAGTCTTAATGGTGTCAGGTACCATTGCCACAACATTTTGAAATTATGTTCTTTAATTCTTACAGACATTGTTCTCATAATTCTCTTTTTCCATTTGTTTTTCCATTCAATCTCCCCAATTTTTATATTCAAGTTTTGTTCCCACTTCCGTTTCAAGTCCTCCTGTGGATCTGCACCTCTATTCAATATATTATAAAGCTTGCTTACAAGACCTTTAGTACTGCTTTCCCCTTTTCTAATCTTCCTTACCAATTCCTCAAATTCTGTATATACTCTATCTATCCCTATTTCTTTTTTATATTTTTTATTCCAATTATCCACCTTTAACTTCTGAAACCAGTTCAAATTTAAAATCTCAAACATTTTTTTCCGCTCGTCATCAACTTCACATGCTTTTAACCAATCCTTCAATAACAACCTCCCATTTTTATCCAATATTTCCATTTTTTCTTTATCTAATTTTATTGGGAAACACATCATATCAGTCAATTCCAAAATTGGAGAGAGATTCGGAACCATATCTTTTTTTACCTTCTTCCATACCTCCATGAGACCTTTCATCATAGTATTGTTTGACCTTTTCACCTTATCCTTCATTCCCAAGAAAATCAAGTTTCCAATATTTCTGTACTCTTTCATTTCCAATTGTTCCCAAATCACCTTTTCTCTTGCCAAGATCTTCACAACATTCCTGACTTGAAATGCTCGATAATATACTAGCAAATTAGGCATACCCAGACCCCCTTTTTTCTGAGACATATACCATAGTTTCTTTGGAAGCCTAGATTTTTTTCCTCCATTACAGAACCCATTAAACATTTTTTGAAACTCATTAATTTCTTTCTCTTTTAAATGGATCGCTAGTGTATCAAATAGAAAATTAATCTTTGGTAGCAATATCATTTTACACATAGCAATCCTTCCGAACCATGACAGCTTTAACTTCTGGAGTTCTTGTATTTTATTCTTAAATTCGATTCTCAAGCTGTCGTAGTTCAATCGTTTAAGATCTTCTAATTTATTTGAAATGATTATCCCTAAATACTTCAGCTTCTCTTTAACTTGTATGTTAAGTGTCGACACCGTCCTACCCATCTCGCTCACTTTCAAATTACACAACATCAATTCAGACTTATCCCAGTTTATCTTTAATCCAGTTATAGCTTGAAATATTTGTAAATGATCTTTAATCCTATCCATTACCTGTTCCGGGTGCTTCACCATAAGCAATGTATCGTCTGCATACATACTCACTTTATTACCCATAATCCCTTCTATATTTGAATCTTCCCTTATACTTTTAGCTAAAATCTCCATTGCCATTATGAACAAGATAGGAGATAAAGGACAACCCTGCCTAGTGCCCGCCTCTAGCTTTACCAAGTCCGTTAGCTCCTCATTCACTCTAACCTTAGCATTTCCTTTTTGATATAGTAAATCTATAACCCTATTAAATTTATCCCCAAACCCATATTTTCTAACTATTTCCTTAATTGAAGACCACTGCAGTGAATCGAATGCCTTAAAAATATCCAATGATAGTAGTCCCACTTTTTCCTTTGTTTGATTGACATTGTCTATTAAATCTAATACCCTTCTAGTCAAATCCGCCATGTGTCGTCCTTTTAAAAACCCAACTTGATCAACCTCTATATATTCCCCCATAAAACTATTTAAACGATTAGCCAATATTGCTGTGAAGATCTTCGCATCTTGGTTTATAAGCGAAATTGGTCTGTACGAATCCACTCTTTCCAAATTCTTTCCAGGTTTTGGCAAAAGAACAATTGTGGTGTTATACCATGAGGTCGGAATTGATCCTCCATCCAATATATAATTGTATAATTTCACCAATTTCGGAACCACTACCTCTTTGAATTCTTTATAGAACTCTGTTGATAATCCATCATCCCCCGGGGCTTTCCCTATCTTCAATCCACTTATTACCCCCCTAACCTCTTTATCAGTTATTTTTTCCTCCATTTTCTCCCTGTGCTCTTGTTTTATCCCATTTCCTAACTGCCTCTCCAATATCTTCTTAAGCTTTTCTTTATCTATTTCTTTTTTTGCATATAGCTCCTGGTAAAATTCTCTAACTATTTTACATTTATCGCTATTCTTATTGCACCTTGAACCTTGCCTATCCACTAACACCCCAATTTCTCTCTTTTCCCTTTTAACCTTAGCTGCCCTTGCTAATAATTTTGAGTTCTTATTACTAAATTCAAAATATTCCCTATTTAGATAAATCAAATCTCGTTTAACTTTGTCTATATCTTTACCCATTACTTCTGCCTTAAGTCCTTGTAGTTTCAAAAAAATTTTTTTATCCTTACTATTTGCGTGTTCTACCTGTAATTGTTTTATTTCCCTTTCTTTTTCTATGTACTCTGCTTTATTCTTTTTATATTTAAAGCTTGCCAATTTTATGCTTTCACCCCTAAATACCGACTTCATGGTATCCCACACAACGTTAAAATTAACCTCATTATTATCGTTCCATTGCCAACTTTCTTTCCAGCTTTCCATAATTAGCTCTTTACTCTTCTGATCTTTGAACAAATTAGGATCGTACCTCCAATTTCTGACTCTTTGAGTATTTTTTTGTACTTTCAGTTCCAAATATACTTTAGCATGATCCGATTCCTTAATAATCCCGATTTCCGTGCCTTCTATATCCCCAATTAAATTTTCCGAAAGAAAAACATAATCTATTCTCGAATAAGTCCCATGCACGTGAGAAAAAAATGAATATGCTCTTTCTAAACCTTTAAACTCTCTCCACGAGTCCTTCAAACCCGTAGCTTTCATCCAATTATCCATCACCTTCCCTTTCACACCAGTTCCACTTCTAGCTATATTTGTGCAATCTAATCCTGACCTAATCAAATTAAAATCACCAGCCACAATAGTTTTAGCAACATTTTCCAACTCCACTATTTTCCGAATTTTTTCGAGAAACACTGTTTGGTGGTCATTCGGAGCATAAATATTTACCAACAAGATTTCCTCATCCTCCAATTTTCCTCTTAACAACAAGTACCTACCCTCCTGATCAACAATCTTTTTTGTGATTTCAAATCCTAACTTTCTAGAAATCATGGTTGCCACCCCTCTTGCTTTAGATGTTCCAAACGCCATCTCATAGTGTTGCATCCAACCTAAAAAAAGTTTATTCGTATCTTTTGACTTCTGATGTGTCTCCTGTAAAAACAAAATATCTGGTCTATCTTTTTTCAACGCCAATTCCAACCTCCGTCTCTTGAGAACAGAACCTGTACCTTTCACATTCCATGATATTATTTTAATACTTCCCATATCCAATTTCTTCTTCCAACTTTAAACTCTCCATCGGGCGTGCCACCAACAACCCTACCACCATACCACTACATATAACACACATTTTCACTCTCCCCACCTTCCAACGAAAAGTCGCCTCTGTCAACCAAAGAGGGGAGAGGGGGGACCTGCAAGACGTGCCCTACTGCCGGCGCTATGCGCTATTTGCCCATTCTACCTCTATTAAGTACTTAAGCTTGCTACTATCCAGATCTCATTGTTCCTTGCCTATCTCCTCTTCCACCATAATCAAAGACAGCTCCTCCTCCTCCTCCCCTCGCTGAGGTGCTCCACAATCTTGCTGATCCCGTTCCTTAGCTCCAGCAGAAAAGCCGCGACTGCCGCCGTAGCTTCCACCGCCAGAGAATCTCTCGAACTTCGATCAGCCAGCCCCAAAAGCTCACCAAACTTTCCACGGAGACAGGCAAGGATCTTATCTTTAGGCTTTGCCACTTTAAATTTTTTCTGTTCTGCTCCTTCCCATTGTTTACCACTTTGTTGAGCGCGAGCGTCCGAAACTAGATGTTACACAGCGGCCATCTTAGCCAGCCCCCCTGCCTAAGTTTCTGAACATTTTCCAAAGGCAGTCAAAATAGTAGTCCAAATAGGATGAAACTAATGTGCATGTTACCACGGTGAGTTCACAAAGTTCAATGAAAGTGTAAAACCAGTGCACTATTTTATCTGTTCAAATGCACTTCAGCCACCTGCCAAGACTTGACCATCCAGGCTTAGGGGTGAACTCAGGAGCACAGTGGTGGGCATCAACAGGTTTGCACCAGTTTGCCAGAACTGGTAACAGAAATTCTGGCTGGCCCCGCTCATCCAAGTTTTAAAATAAAGTAGTCCTAATTCAGGTGCAATGCAGGGTTTTCCCCCTGGCAATGCCCACTATACCATGCCCACAGAGTAGGTAGTAAAAAAAAATTGGAGCCCACCACTAGGAGCGTACCCAAGCTGTGAACCTAATTTTGTAGGGAGTGGAATCCCATCTATCATAGTTCAAATCACTATTCCTTGCTACGTATTTCAAGTAACCAGGAGCACCTCCACCTTGTTTACATGAAGTTTATTCACGTTCATCAAGTCCATTGCTAAAATCAGAGAGTACTGTAATTTAAAATCTAAAGTTACTTCCTAGGATTAGGAGGAAAAGAGAAATGGGTGTCATCTACATACTGGTAACAGTGAACCTTAGACTCTGATCTATTTCAGTGGCTTCATGTAGATGCTAAACCACATGGAAGACTGAAAGGGGTCCTGAGAGACTGCACAGGCCTGAAACCAAGGCATTGAGCTGGAGTACTCCAGCACCAACCTCTGAGCATTCTGTCCCAAGGAGAACCCAAGCCAGTGCAAAATAGTGCTTCAACATCCCACTTAGAAAAAAGATAGGATGGTTGGTGTTATTAAATGCCACTGAAAGGTCTACCAGAACCAGCAAGGACATACCAAAAGATCCAGTAGGACAGAGTGGGATGCAGACCTACCAGTAAGATGATGAAAGCTGTCTTTATTCCACAATCAGACCTTAGAAGTAGTATTGAAACACAGCTAGGTAATCTCATCCAGAACCTCTTGAGGCTGAATAAAATCACCAATTGCCAATTTGTTTCAGTATTCTAATCTTGTGCAAGATTGTGTTTTTCCCTGCAGTATGGGTCTTACCGTCATCTCTTTTAGGCAGGATATATCTGTCCACAGATTTCTATTTTCCAGCCACTAGTGCAAACATGGAAAATACTCCATAGAAAATTCTAGTGGATAGGACAGGTGTAAGGTCCAAAGTCAAATCTGTGTGTGTGTGTGTGTGTGTGTGTGTGTGTGTGTGTGTGTGTGTGTGTGTGTGTGTGTGTGTGTGTGTGTGTGTGTGTGTGTGTGTGTGTGTGTACGCACACCCAAACATGTGTATAAATGTTGTCCCTGGGACCCTAACATGTCTATAAATGTTGTCCCTGGGACCCTAGCAAATAGCAGCCTTTAGGCCCAGAAAGACTGTGCTCGTGAAAATGCTAATCAGCAAGGTTTCATATCTCATAAATGAAAAGGATAGAAAGAGTTGGCTAAAGAAAAACAATTGGACCTTCAGAGATCTGTGAAGCCATGCTAGCTGTTCTTCTGTGCGGAGGATAATGCTTTGGTTTATTTATAATCCATGGTGGTATATTTATAAAGGTGAATATATTTCCAGATATGGACACGGACAGATGAAAGCCATAAATGTTGTCTACAAATCATTAAATGCACAGCTCAGATTCTTGCACATCTGCAAACATTTCTTTCTAAGAAGGTTTGGGAGACCAACGCTGAGCTAAAGTCAACTCATTGTCCAAGCAGAGGTAATTAAAATACATGCCAAAAAAACCTACATATGGTGTAGTATGGTGTGTAAAATTAAATAGAAGCACTCCAGGCAATTGGAAAATTTTCTTATTTCCACATATGTTTAAACCATATGGCATTTAAAATATTCCAGATATTGGACACTGGAACCCAAGTAAAATATTAGTAGTTTGGGTGATCAACTGCTGTGAGTTAAATATAATATTTTGATCTCTGATTATGCAATTGAGTATAGGCATTTCAAGCCAGAAAATAATCTGATCATCTGGAATGCATTATCAATATTGACATGAAGTATCATTCAAGTTAAGCCTCACTAGAATCACTAAAACATGGAGTTCCACATGATTTCTATTCATTTCATTGGGCATACATGCTTTTCAGAAAAGGCCTGAAGATCTGGCTGGCCCAGCGGGTGTAGGGTGGTGCAATAGGAGCACACACACCCCTGGCTGATTTTAATCATAGTATTGTGATTCGATTTTATACTGTGTCTTGTTTTACTGACTGTAAGCCACCCTGAGTCACCACGGCAAGTGGGTGGTGATATTGTTGTTGTACATTCGCACAGTCGATTCCGACCCTTTGCGACCCTATGGACCATTGATCTCCAGGCACCCCTGTCCTCCACCATCCTCCTCAGCCCACTCAGCTCGGTGCCCGCTGTGTCCACAATGCCATCCAGCCATCTCATCCTTGGCCGTCCCCTTTTTCTTTTGCCCTCCACCTTTCCCAGCATCAAGGCTTTCTCAAGTGAATCCTCTCTTCTCATTTGGTGTCCAAAGTACTTCAGCTTCATCTTTACTATTTGACCTTCTAAGGAGCAGTCAGGACTGATTTCTTTCAAGATTTATTTATTTGTTCTCCTTGCTGTCCAGGGTACTCTCAAAACTCTCCTCCAACACCACATCTCAAAGGCGTCTATTCTTCTGCACTCAGCAGAATGATATAAGCAGGTGATATAAGTCTAAATAAATAAATACTACAGAGTACCACTGTTGTATCTAGTGTATGAAATCACTAGTTTGGAATGTGTCATTCATCATGAATTCTTAGGGACAAATTCCCCTAAAATGGATGCTTTGGAGAGCATCTTAATGTTGGAGAGATGTGTCTAAGGTCTTCTTTCATGTCTGAGACATAAGGAATCCCACATTTAATATCTCAAGACCATTTGGAAAACAACTTATGGTAATATGAATTAAATGCACAGCTCAGATTCTTGCACATCTGCAAACATTTCTTTCTAAGAAGGTTTGGGAGACCAACGCTGAGCTAAAGTCAACTCATTGTCCAAGCAGAGGTAATTAAAATACATGCCAAAAAAACTTAAAGAACCCATAAAGAATTCATCTTCTGTTTAATGGCCATTATAATTTCTGTTACTGCCCAGTGTTTTGCAAGATGGCCACACACTCTTCACTGAAATGCCATCATTTGCTAATTTCCCTGTCAAATTGTAGTATGTCTTCCCCAATACTAAAAAAATTAAATACAGTACTTCTTTTAAATCTTTGTTCCTCATAATAAGAGCCTTAAACTAAAATATACAACTATAATATTTTAGTCACATATTTTGCTTCACGGTCAATACACCAAAGAACTGTGTCCCTCAAGGACTTATTTAAATCTGAATTTAGTCCTCTGTCTAGAAAAGATCCCCTCTACTTGTCCTAACTGCTCCCATATGGTAATATACATAGTTGATATGTACAGGAAATTCAGACAAATACCAAAATATTTACTGAATTAGCCTGATTCAGACTAAATAATGGCCAAATTCAGTCCTGCAGTGAAGCAAAATGAATATACAGAGTGATCTGTATATAAAGCACAAATTGGATGGTGCATAAATCATTTCCTTTTTTAAATTTATTTTTAAAAGCAAAATTTAAAGGCACCTAGTAAGCACCACCCACACACACCCTCCCAATGCTAGCTATTTGAAATTTAGTAGGTTTTCTTTCCCCTTTTATGTTCTATTGTGTCACAAAAGTACATGTATATCTATCTATCTATGTTGCAACAATGAAAGTATCCCCATCTTGTTTTTCCAGTGTAAGTCAATGGGAAGTTTCATATTGATTTAGACCAGGGGTGGCCAACCTTTTTGCACCATGGGCCTGACCACACACCCAGAACAGCTGAATTGGCTGGACCACGCCCCCAGAAGCAAAAGCAGGTGCATTTATGGGTAACGTAAATGTGCTCGCTTCCACTTCCTGGTGTGGGGGAGATGGCGACAGGCAGGATTGAATGGCATCTATGGCCAGGGCCAGCCTGCGGGCTGATTTTGACCAAGGGCACAAATCTGATCAGAAGGAACACAAATCATTTCAGACTAAACTAGTATTTATTTGAAAATCTCAAACTGGCCTCCAAATTGCATTGTGGGATCTGTGTACAGTCCTAATAATTTTTTATAAAATAGAGGGAGAAACAACATTGTGTTACTATTCCATAATAAAAGATTGTTAGAGTTCTATTGCTCTTTTCACCTGTGTGTCACTGTGTGACATTTCATGGACAGACTAACAAAGGTAGGTTGGTATGTGATTTACCCAACTGTACTGTATTAGAAATCAGTACTTTTTTAAAAAAAGCTTTGTTGATCCATTTGCTCCTTGTAAAAAAATCAGATTACCAGCTCATATAGCTCATATACCTCTGTCTAGAAGTATCCTTATACTCATTGTGTTGAGTTTACTCTTTCATCTTTAATTTTCAGGGGAAAGGTGGGCAAATTTATAATTAGATCTCCTCCTCTTCCATCTGGATATCTGGAACACTCCTGTAAAAATCCTAAACATATCCCCATGCTTTCTAAATTCTTCCTTATGTTGCAGAGCAAGTCAATCTTCATAACATCTGCCATGGCATGGTTCCTGGATATTCTTTTATGTCTGACACCTTCTGAGTTAATGACTGTGTTATATAACCATCAACCTTCCCCTTCCCTCTCTTTAATTGTTATGAATACCATGGCAATTTTTAGTCCATTACATAAACTCCAAGTTCCAACTGTTCCTAGAGCTAAACTATGCTATCTTTCAGGACAGTGCTTCTCGATATTTAATTCTAATCCCACATGTGATCTCATACATACATACTGAAAATTCACTAGATAATCTCTTACAGCCAATTGCCTGCATGAACCCTAAATTGTGTTAAAGAGAACTGATTTGTCAAGAGTTGTGATGACTTGTGATATTTTAGCAGCAGAATTATTTACATAAATGAGTGCCAGTTACACAATATTTCTTGACAGTAAAGTTGAGCCTTGCATTCCAAAGTGATCTTTAGTACCAAAAGGTGTTAAAAGGCTGTTATTCCCAGATTTTAATGCTTGATAATTGCTTGATCTAATCTATAGCATCACCTACTGGTCAAAGCAAGCAATGTATTACCCATAGTCCTTTTATGCCATGCCTTTGTCCAGATTTTTTTCCCACACCCACCCATGCAGACACAACAATTTAATAGAGAGCCTATGTTCCAAACTAAGGGGTGTAATTCAAATTCATAATAAAAATGTAATCAATTCACTTATTTATTACTCTTGGCAATGCTTCAATTAGACATACATTTCCACCCAAAGCTAAATGCATGCATATCCATTTTAGATTTCTATTTTAAAAAGGAAAGGCAAACACACCATCAAATCTTCCCCTTGGCTCCATTTAACAGTAATTTGCACTGGACAACTGGTTGAACTAATTATTCAGTGTCTGATAGGAACTATATAAACTTTATGTATGTGGACCGGAAGAGAGATAGGTATTCATGCTATCGAAAACAATACCTATTGTAGGAGAAAATCTGTGAATCTGCAGTAACTGAGAAATAACAGAAGGTGCAGTAGCATTCTTTATGTTAGTCTATATTGATCGGCTCTAATGAGCACCAGCGGAGCTGTAGCTAATGGTGGTATGTCTGGTGTTAAGGGCAAATGTGGGAGAAGATTATCAACCCAAGGGGTTTAACAGGAGCTGGACTGCCCTCAGCCCTCAGGGCAATGATGCACTTGAGAGGTCACTGTATCAAATGAGGGAAACGATTCGGCTTCTGCTGCTGGAAGAAATGCAGCAGGAGCTGTATTTTAGCTGAGACCCAAGGCATCAACAAAACTGTTAGTGGTTCTGCCTTCCCCATCCTCCACCTCATCCATGTACAAATGATGCTGTTGTCTACTTGGCATTGCATTTATGGTTAAAGCTAAATAACAGCTAGAAAAACCACAATAAATAACACATTGTGTTTCATTCTTGTTCAAATGAGCAAAAGAAAGAAAGAAAGAAACCTAGGGACTCTGTATAATGAGAGAAAGGATCTTACATAAGAAGTGCAAGAAGAGGAGCGAGTTGTAGCTTTGAATACGTTAGACTCAATCTATTTATTACAGGCGTGGGAAGAAGGAACATGGTGTGCTGCCATTTGATCTCCTTGTTTGGTATTTTATCCACTGTGGTCCCTGCCACCACCACCCCCATCAGAGATCTGAAAGGGCCAATGCGCATGACCCACATGAGACAAGAAGGCCGTGGGCATTCGAGGGAGATGTAACTGGCAGAGAGAGTATAGAATGCTTGCAGTAAAATGTTAGTGTAGAAAGGAAGCTACAGGTATTAGAAAAGATGAAAATGTACTGAGAGATGCCTTGAGGTGCAAGGCATGTTGTACAATCTTTCCTTTAGTAGCATAATGGAATATATTTCAGCATGTAAGACTTCTAAAGATTGCAACAGCCACAAAATCTGTTTGTGTCCTCCCTTTTGAAAGAAGAATAACAAATGCTCAGACGTTGGCCACCACACACCTGAACAAAGGCTTGATTTCATGTTGCAAATATTTTCAGTTTAATACTTTTGCCACAATGTAAGAAACTGATGATGTGAACTAAAAATATTTTTGCCTCAATTTCACATGTGCTTAATGGTTTGGACTTAGATTTCATCCTACTTACAGCAGATGCCTTGAACGTAATAGGCCTTGATTCAGATACCATATAGTTAAATCCTCTTGATTTTAAGGGGTCCACTGTAAGAAGGATTACGTCTGGACCAGAATGACATATTTCTTAATTACACATACACTCCATTTTAACTTTAGAAAACAAATTAGCATCTGTTAGGTTCAGGCCTTTTCCCCATTTTTATAATTCAGACCTGCTTGGCTTCAGCAAGGTTACTGAAATGTATGCCTTCAAACCATACCTAAGGTCTACAACTGTTATATTTTGTTTTGAGCATTTTCTAGGCAAGACATTTGAAATTTGACCTAATGAGCCATTGAAAGACTATATAGGTGCCTTCTCATATCATGTAAACTATTTTCTTTTGGACACCTTACAACTCAACCATGTGCTTCAACAGCAACCATGGGCCTGCTGCAAATTCTAATGGAGAATGGACAACAGTTGGCTATCTAGGCAGACCAGAGGGGTTCTCTATGGGTACCAATGGCTGGAGAGGCTCGCCTCTCCAGCACTAGATGGAGGGCCTTTTCGGTATCCACCCCGGCCCTTTGGAACCTCCTGCCAATGGACCTCTGCCTCCAACCACAACTGCTGGTCTTTAGGAAAGACTTAAAGACATGCCTGGCCCACCGGGTGTAGGGTGCTGCTGCTGGATCTACTCCGCCCAGTTGGCTCATATGACCATTTGAGAATTTTGTAATGGGGATTTTAGATTTTTAGATTTGTGATTTTGTGATTTTTAGATCTCAGAGTTTTTAGAGATTTTACGATGCTTATCTACAGTATACGTATGGGTGGTTGGAGTGTGTTATGTTGGGGGTGTTTCTTGTGTTTTAAGCCACCCGGAGTCACTTCGGCAAGGGGGCAGCTAACACACCTGTCAAGTTTCAGGAAATTTCTGTCAAACCCCCTTATTTTACACTCTTTCCCACCGTCATCCCATATTAGTTAGACTGCAATTAGACTGGAGTTAGACTGGAGGCCAGCACAGGATAAGCATAGCTGTCCAGTTTTCTGTTTTGGCCAGGAAATTTCCCTTATTTGACAGAATTTCCTGAAACTTGACAGGCATGGCGGCTAAACAAGTCAAATAAATAAATAAATAAATAAATAAATATAGCGGTGGCAGCAGTGGCGACAACAAGACCAATAATAATAATAATAATAATAATAATAATAATAATAATAATAATAATAATAATAATAATAATAATAATAATAATAATTTGGATTACAACTCCCATGATTCTTTACCATTGATCATACTGGCTGGACCTTTTGGAAGGAATTGAAGTTGGAGATGAGAGTTGAAGCTGAGACAGTTATGATGATGATGATGATGATGATGATGATGATGATGATGATGATGATGATGATGATGATGATGATGATGATCCAGGTAGTAAGGAGGAAGACAGAAGAATCAAACTGTAAAAAAAATTCCAAGCACTTTTTTTGTCTCTTCCCATTGTATAAGGTAAACAGAAATTATTCTAAAACCTACATGCAAATAACCATGATCTAGAACAGGGGTGGTAAAGTGTAGTTGCAGCTCTCAGTATCTTCAGCATGTGTTACCAATGATAAAGAAATGTGGGAGTTGTGGTACAAAATATCTGGCATGTCAAATGTTTGCTATCAATAGCTATCCAGTTATGCAAGACAGAAGACCTTTCTTTCTCCAATGAGGTGACTTTTCTTCCTCTGTTTTTATAACTCCACTGTGAGACTGAGAACTGTAAATATGTCCCTTCAACCTCTTCTCCTCTTATGCATTCGTCATTGATGTAATATTTGCTGAAATGTGCAAGCTTGCCTCTGTGATCTTATGAAAAGCCAACTCCCCAGCACAGCCAGCGTCACCAGTACAGGAAGAGACAATTCTTCATTCTCATTATTGTCTCAGTCTGCTGATAACTGCAGGATGATTGTTCAGATTTCCCTAGGTGTCTCTTTGAAAAGATGGGGTTAATACAGAGTCTTATAAGGGGAGCAGAGAAGCCTTCCTAGCCTAACTCTGAAATAGTGGGGCAGGAAGGACTGTTTGATCCTCACAGAAAGTAGTCTAGGGACTCTAAGTCATGTGAAAACATAAAACATTTAAGGATAAGGTTTGTACAAACCTAGGCTGTAAGGCTGACATAGAAGGGTACTCCCCCTCCCCAATCCATCAGAGCTAGTTTTCCAGACTGATCAAAACATTTATAAGACAGGCATGTTTAAATTGATTTTAAAAACTTATCCAAAAAAGGATATTTTTTTAAAAAAATCAAGTATTTGATGGAAAAATATTACAATTTATGTAATAGTAAGGAATTACTATTTAATAGCAAAGAATTACTATTGTGCTATGTAATAGTAAAGAATTACTATTTATGTATTTAAAGTATTCATTAGGCTGAATGGGCTTCCAAAATGAATATTTCAGTATTAAGGTGTTTTCAAGGTACATTTTAAAAATCAAATAAATAATTATTGCTTTGTTTTGTTGCATTTTATAATGGGGTAAGTGTAGGAACTGGTTCAGGTTAGTTACAATAAAAGTCATGCAGTGTTTCTTCATTTACTTTCCCCCTTCTCAACATAACTTTTCTGAGGTTTAGAAAGGTGGTTTTGCTTTCTTATTTTCTGTTATCCCCATCAATTCCTCTAGGATCCAAAGGAAAAATCATATATGTCAGCTGAAGCTTCTGCTTACAATGATCTCTTTGACACAGGAGATACCAGTAAAGTTACTTTTCCAAAGAATCCCTTTTCCTGCAGGATCATGAGTCCAGTTCTGCCAGTGAAGAGGGTTTTCACAAAACCTATAGCCAGACACAGTAATAGTCCGGCTAACGTGTGCACCACACAGCATTAAAACCGGATAACGTCAGGAAATTTGAGGAAAACTTTTGCACCGCACAACATTAACTTAACGTTGTGCGATGCAAAGGTTTTCTCAAATTTCCCGATGTTGATCAGCCTGGGCTTGCCTTGGGGACGCTGTGATCCCTGGCTTGCCTTGGGGGAAACTGCGCAGGTGCGCCTGCATGCTTTGCCCCAAGGCAAGCCTGGGATCAGACCCTGTGATCCCTGGCATGCCTTGGGGGAAACCACACAGGCGTGCCCGCACGCTTTCTCCCAAGGCAAGCCCAGGATCAGAGCCACCCATCCGTGCCTTCCTTTGGGGGAAGGCAGGTGACCATACTCACCTCCAGCTTCCCCCAAAGCAACCTGGCTTTTTAAAAAAGTATTGCATAATGTTAAAAATCAGATAACGCTAAGGCTCGTGCAACCAAGTTTTAGCGTTATCCGGGGTTTTACTGTATCCAGATCTTAACTGTCAGTACAGTGAGTTCTTTTCATTAAACAAAAGCACCAATAATTTAACAAATGATCAATACCCAATTAGTTAATTCTGTAGCATTTGGAAATGTTGTGGTACATGCAATGCTGGGCTCCAAAAAAAATAGTACCACACTGTGGGCGTGGTATGGTGGGCGAAGCCAGGGGGAAAGCCCTGCATTGTACCCAAATTAGGACTACTTTATTTCAAAACTTGGATGGGAAGGGCCAGCCAGAATTTCTGCTACCGGTTCTGGCAAACTGGGGCAAATCTGCTGATGCCCACCACTGGGTACAGGTCGAGAGGGATACTTTGGAATGAAATTAGAGTAAAACCTCGCATAAAGGGCACCTCACTTAGAGACTAATTCACTTAAAGAGCAGAATTTTCTCTGAATGGTCACCTCGCTTAACAAATAAAAACAACCAAAAACTCGCTTAACAACTAAATCAGGATTTGCAATTCCCCCACCACCACCACCAGAAGTCACAATTGTTCACTTACAATGGCAGTGGTGGTGCTTTTTCCAAGTGTTTCACTTAAAGAGCAACTTGCTTAAAGAGCAATCCCATGGAATGCATTATGCTCTTTTAGTGAGGTACCATTGTAATTATTTTTTCATAATTAGATAAGAAAAGGCAAGGCAATTTGGACTGTTCTCATTCCTCCATCCCAAGATGATGCTAGACTAACTAATTCACAGGTCTCACTCACTAACCAAGGGGTTCTCAACCTATGGCCTGGGGCCTGGATGTGGTCCATGACACCATTTCATGTGGGGCCCTCACCACCTCCACCACACCTGGAAGTGCCATCTATGGCAGGTAGGGCAAAATTGCCATCAAGCCCTTGAAGTTGTCTGAGAGAGTGTGACCTGGCCCTCAGCTTGAAAAGATTGAGAACCACTGCACTACCCCCTGCATGATTGCTAAAATTGAGGGAAAGTTTTCTGCACACATTTCAAGTTCTAAATAATAAACCTAAAGAAGGTAGGCTAAAACTGTTGAAAGCAAAAACACCTTACCAAATGGATGAATGCTGAAGAGTGCCTACCACCAGGACAATTATTGCCATAGTCTATCTATAAGTCTTTGAAGCAAAGTACGAAGTTCAAAGAATAATCAGGTCAAATGGGGTTGTTTGAATCAGGACAAGTTTTATGTGAATGTGGAGAAATTCAATCAATGCAGTATTTATGTGCATGCAACTTATGCCTCATTACGTGTACAAAAAAAGATCTAGTAAATGGCTGAGATAATCCTATTGAATTAGCCTGCTTCTGGTAAAAAAATAATCTAATTATTTTAATACTTTAATTTGTTTTGAATTCTCCCTATATTTCACATGCATCCATAATTTAAACTGTGCAATTTTCTGATATGAGTAAAGAAAGAATAGGGAATTTTGGTTATTCCTCTTAATTAGAAAATCAACAACAGCCTAGGGAACATGGAGAGCACAGCCCCTGTCTTCCCCTTTGGTTTCTCTACCACACAAACTAGCACTTTGCAATTACAAAGGTTCTCAAGAAGCATTTATAGCAAGATATATTACTATATTTGTTTAAGATATATTTGTTTACAGTTACCATCTATAGTTACAATCAGAAGAAAGAATAGGGGAAATGGAGTCTCCATAGCATGGAGAGCCTGCATGCTTGTTTCTTTGTCATAGGTCAGGAGAAGAGAGGATTTAGGACTATCAAGAAAATAATGGAGGCTGGAATGGGGGAGAGAAGAATGTTGCTTGCTTCAAATGCCAGAGGTGGGGAAATAACTGTACTAATAAAATTAGTGGCAAAGGAAATAAGGCTCCTCCCATGATACCCAGTGTTAGTTCATGCAAGATTGTTATTATCCCACCATGCTTTTTCACTATGAAACTGCCCAATTATAATCTTAGATCCAGATACCATCTGATACCAGTTTTACTACATAAGGAGTAACTAAGTAATAATCAGGTGGCAGTATTACCTGCCAGGCAGAAGTGATGGCAAAGGAAATATCCTAACAGGCCAATATTAAGTTTTACATGTAATCGTATGCAAGACTGGCTCCTTTATTCCATCACAACCACTAAATGTGACATGTAGTCCATATACCATCTAAAGCTGGGGTGCCCAAACTATGGCCTCTGGGCTGGATCTGGCCCCCAAAGCCATTTCATCCAGCCCCCAATGCCCTCGCTGCTCCTGGAAGCAGAAGTAAAACACACATGCACAGGTGCCAAACACACCTGTGCATGCACAGAACATTGCACATTTACAACAGCTGCAAGTCATTTACAGCAGTGTTCTGCACATGCGTGGGTGTATTTGGCACCCGGACCCAGGCTAAGTGGTTCCAATATAGATTTTTAAAATATCCAAATAAAAACACAATAAATTGCAACACGAAAACAATTTTTTAAAAATATTATATAATTTTTGAAAAACAACCAAATGGACAAAAATGTATATCAGTCCACTTTTCTTGTTTTTGGTCAGCAGTTACTTATATATAGAATAGTGTTTAATGTAGAGATATGGGGGATGGAACAAAAAATACCAATGCACAACTAATGTTTTGTGGAGGGGATTTCACAGTGCCTTCATCCTGTGGGCCACTGGTGCCAGGAAATTATTCATTTAGCTGGCTTACACAGAAAGAGGCTCCTTGAAGATTGTGGTATTTTTGAACCACAATCAAACATACCCCGAGCAACAGAAACTTTGTTGTGCCGGCTAATTTTTCTCACGAAAGGTCAGGCAAAAGGAAGTTCAAAATGAATTCACCAAAAGATGGCTTCGTTTTGGCCATTTGAAGTCTGAGCTAGACACGAAAGAAGAAGAATTCACATAGTTGACTGAGGAGTGGCCAGACTCTGCAAGTAGGTACAGTAGCAACAGTGGGGAGAGATGTCTTCCCGCCACGATCCTCCTCATTAGTGTCTTGCGTGGAAGACAAAGAAGGAGCCGCAGTGAGGGCTAAAACACAGCTTTATTGCATGATGGTCAGGATGAACATGTGGTAATGGCGGAGGTACAGCTCATTTTATACTGCAGCAATACATTTGAAAAGGGTTGCACGGTAGCTCATTGGCTGTTACCTGCATGACATCATTCTGAGTCACGCCCATCTTCTCCAGGTGATCCTTGCACGGGAAGGTTCCTGCGGCTGCCGGTGATTGGGGGAATTTGAACCATGTGAGCTGAACGCTCGCAGCTGCCCTCTATGGGCAGCTGGCTCACGTTCCTTTAACAGCTGAGTTACATTGTAATCATTGTCAGGTTACATTCATACATTCTTAAAGTAATACTTTACATCCTCCTTCTCATTTCCACTCGCAATGTGTATTGGGATGGTGAAAGTATCTCAGGCAATAAGACCAGAGCATCTCAGTGAAAGCATCTTAAGCTTGCACCAGCACTGCCTGTTCTGTGGTGCTGAAATTCTTGTCTCAGGTTGCATGTTAGAGCTGCCAATGAACAAACTCCACTGTCTCCCTTTCCCCTCCCAATTACCTCAAGCCTTCGTCATACATATAATCTGTTCTCCACAGTCGGACTTTCCCCCGCTCATTCCAAATCCTCAACCAAATTGAATCATTTCAGGCCATTTTGCTTTGCCCTGGAACAGTATCTGAGCATCCAATTCCTTGCGAGACCTCATACAAATCAGGACAATTCAGTTCAGGCTCTAGGATTTATCTGAAGCTGATGAAAATCCCTACTGAAAACCATCCTGTATCCCAGTCTGGGTACAGGTTTGTGACTGAACCTCCTGGTAATGGGCAACCATATAAGCAAAGAAAATCCATTTTGGAAATAGAAAGGGAAGAGGATGTTAATTCTCTACAGCTAGAGAAGGAAGACAGCTTTATCCTTCCCACCATATCTTGCTTTCTCTCACTACATTTCTCCATGCTCTTTTCTGATGATTCTTTAGTCTCATTACCCTAATGAAGCCTCAAAACTCCCAGAGCTGGCCATACCAGTACCAAACTGAGTTGGCTGCCTCAGGCAGATGATTCTGGGTGTCATGAAAGGCCAAGCTAATTGTCTGTTAGTAAATGTATTATTCTACATTGAGTGGGAAAGATATTTGTAGGATCTTGTGCCTCAGGTACCAAAATAGCTTATACTCTGCACATTGATTGGAGGGTTGCCTCAGGCAGCAAAAAGACTTACCCTGTGTATGAATATAGGTAACTAGGGAACATGGCTTCTGGTATAGCGAAATAAGAGTTTTGATACCGGTAGGTTATTAATGGAATTTCCAACCAGTTTTGATTGAAGTTAAGAAAGTTTAAGTGAGCATCCTGGGGGCAGTAACAGGCAATATTCCAATACCTGTGGAATTTACTCCCTGAAGAAATACTTATTGGCCTCCCTCGTTGTGTGTTTCTAAAACAGCAGCTCAGTTTCAATCCTCACTTTCCCAATTGCTGTACAGTGATACCTCATACAACGTCCAAACTTGGTTCCACAAGTTTGGACTTTATACGGATTTGGACTTTGTATGAGGCATGCAAAATCCTAGCTGCAATGCCTCACACAACATCCAAATCCTTGCCGCGATGCCTTGTACAACGTCGTTTCCATAGAGATACATTGTACTGTAACAGCACAGACTTCAGGGCAAATTCAAGGAAACAGACAGGAAACTGACAGAACTTTAAGAAATCATTGTCTAAAGGCTAAAAACATTACAAAAACATTTCAAACAACCCTGATTGTCCAAGAACCTGAAGAATACTGCAAAAATCCCAAGAATGCTTCTAAAAATTCTGATGAAAAAATTCAAAAAAATCCAAAACCGTGCTCAAAACTACTCCTAAACGCTTTTCACCTCGTGTAAAACCCACAAGAGCAATGCACGCATGTGTCCTGCCTTTTGTTTATGTTTATGTTGTGTTTATGTTTATTCGGCATACCCCACCCTACTCAACACATGGCCGACTCAGGGCGGCTAACAACATATAAATGACCCCAGGGCAACCCAAGGGGCTTACATATAGGATACAATGTTCAAAATACAATAATAAATACAATGTTTCAAGTAAATACAATAAAGCCCAAGGTCTAGTATTACAAATTACAATATAAGGTAAAACAATCCACAAAATGCAAAATATCAGCACCACATCAAAATAATGTATCAATAATTACAATAGAATCACAGGGAATGAAAACATCACATAATACCAACGTAAAATAATAATGCAAAACCCACAAAAACCCCTGCCTTAGAGTCTTTTAAGGGGGAGGGCAGGGCCAAGAAACACCAGCCGGAGGAGTGACCGGGAGAGCCTCTTCACCCCCACCGGGGCCAGGAGCGCACCGGCGGTAGTTCATCCGGCTTCCCCTCGCCTTTTAAGTCCTAGGCGAGGAGGGAGGGTGGGGCCCAGAAACGCCAGCTGGTGGAGTGGCCGGGAGGGCCTCTTCGCCCCCACCGGGGCCAGGAGCATGGCGGCGGTAGTTCACCCGGCACCCCCTCGCCTTTTAAGTCCTAGGCAAGGGGGGAGGGCGGGGCCCAGAAACGCCGGCCGGTGGAGTGGCCAGGAGGGCCTCTTCACTCCCACCGGGGGTGGGGGCGCGGCGGCGGTAGTTCGCCTGGCACCCCCTCGCCTTTTCCTAGGCAAGGGGGGAGGGCGGGGCCCCACCAGGCCCCACCGGACAAAGAGGCCCACAGCGACTTTGTATGAGGCAACTTTTTTCAAGGAATTAGGCAATGTTGTATGAATCCGATGTTGTATGAAGTGGACTTTGTATGAGGTATTACTGTACTTTGTATTAACTGACATTACTCATTTTTAAAGGGCATGTGAAACTTGCTGGTTTCTAGGTAGAGTGGGCAGAATCTGACTGGCATAAATTTGCTCGAGCATAACCTGGAATGGGCACCAGTAATGTTTAATTTATAACAAACTGTAAGCTTCCTATCGTCCTCCATATCAAATTTCAGATTCCCATTCTTCCCAGTGCTCCTTTTTTGGGAGCCTCAGCATGTGGGGGAGAAAGCATTAATGGTTAAAAATCACCATCAGATCACCAGCAGTGATCCTGATCCCAAGGATGATAATATTGTTGTGATTTAAAAAAAAAAAAACTATTAAAGCCTCCTCAGGCCTTAAAGATCCCTGGTGGTGCAGTGGTTAAACTATTGTACTGCAGCCAAAATGTGAGTTTGATCCTGGTGGGGGTCAAGGTTGACTCAGCATTCCATCCTTCCAAGGTCAGTAAAATGAGTACCCAGCATGTTTGGAGCAAAATGCTATTTACATGTAAACCACCCAGAGAATGCACTAAGCCCTATTGGGCAGAATATAAGTGTACTTGCTATTACTATCCTCACCCTGACATTGCATCCTGAGGCTTTGAAATGTTTATCCAAGGCAAATGCAAGCGCGGCGCCAAAATGGCCGCCGCGCTCTTTGCGGGGGCCCCCACCGGACGAAGAGCATCCGGGTAGTTAGGGGGCGTGGCCAGCGCCCTTATAAAAGGGGCGGCCGCGAGGCAGCCGAGCTGCCATTTTGCGAAGCGACGGAGAGGAGAAGTTTTTCCCCATTGCTCCGCCGCTCTTACCTTAGCCGGGAAGCTACTTCGGACAGCGGTCCTTTTCGTTCCTTTTCTTCGGCTTCCCAGCACTTTCAAGAATGCCTTCCAAAAAGAAGGCGTTGGCGAACGCGGTTCGCACTTCGAGGAGGCGCCAGCCGGGTCGGAGGACTGCGACTGCGCCCCCCCAACAGCCCCCTTTGCCGGCGCCCACCGGGACCGGTGGGATGGGGTCGGTTGCCCCATGGCCCGGGACTGGGCGTCCTCAGACCGGCCCTGCGGGAGCCGCGGCCTCCAGCTCTCAATCGGTGGCTCCCGGCTCTGGCCCGGTTTATCCCTTGGGGCCTTCTGCCCTTGCCCCGCAGCTACCTGCGGTGGGCTTTAACCATGGGGGGTGGTTGGGTTCCCTTCCTCGGCAGGGCATACCTCCGGCCCCTCAAGGGCCGGTACTGGGTTCATGGCCATATTCGGGACCTGGGGTCCAGAGACCTGACCTGGCGCCTCTTATCAGTGGGCCGGCCGGCCCTATGCCCCCCATCAGTGTTGGGGGCTATGTTAATGTTGACGCCCTTCTGGCCCGACTAGTGGCCCTTGAGGCTTCTTTGGGGGTGGTTAACCCACCCGGGGCGCCTTTGGGACCACAGGTCGATGCATCGGCTGCCGGTCATCGGCAGGCGGCCGGACGGGTCGAGCTGCTTGAGGCCCGTGGGTCGGCGTCGGCCGCGGCCTCGCAGCTCCCCGTGCAACAGTTGCTGCTGTCAGGTACTGACCAGGCCTCGTCCACGAGCTCGGTTGCGGTCGCGAGCTCCGACGCCCACAGTGGGCCGGAACCCCTGGTAGGGGCGGCCCATGGGGGTGCAGCGTGTGAGTATGCGGTTCAAACTAGTGCACCCACACCACTACCTATACTGGGGGGGTGTCCAGTGGCCGTGGCCCCGTATGGCTGGCACGGCGGTTCAGCCGCCGCCGGGCCATACGGGTGCGGCACCATCAATCCAGGGCCCCACTGGGGTTGGCGCCCTCTGTCCCGTTGGGAACTTACTCGGGGTGGCGGGCTTAGTCCAGGCTTCTTTCACCGTGCCCAATGCGGCCTCTGTGCCGTTGTCGGCATTGCCTACAGCGGGATATTCTCTGCCCCTTGGGGATCATCTTGCCCAGGCCACCAAAGAGAAAATCTGGCGGGGGGAGTATGTGGACATTTTCTCCCTTCTGAATAGAGAACCCACCAAGGAGGAGAGGGAGGGGCAGGATGAGAAAGATAAGGAACAGGCACGTCGTCGTAAGCCGCCACGCACGTGGGCCAACTGGCTGCCAGCGTACCTCATATACATGGCTGTGTACCTCAGGGCCCAGCCGGATCTGGCCATTCCGATGGTCCAGTACTTGGACAACATATACCGGGCGATGGTTGACTTCCCGGGCCCGTCGTGGTTGGCTTACGACGAAGAATTTCGCATGAGAGTGCCCCTTCACCTGGAGATGAGGTGGGATGAGCCCTGCCAGAAGCTGTGGCTTCTGTATATGACCCCCACGCGCCCGGCGCCTGGGGAGAGGTACCATTGTGGACATGCGGTCCAGCGAGCTGCTCCGGCACAGACACCCCGCCAGGTGGCGGGGCAGGGGGTTCCAGCCCGCCTGCTGTGTTGGACCTTCTCGGCCAATGGTACCTGCAGCAGGAGAAATTGCCGATATAGGCATGAGTGTCCCTCTTGTGCTGGCCCCCACGCTGCCTCCGCCTGTCCTAGGCCGGGAGGAGCGCGGGGCAGGGGTAGAGGTGGACAGGGGGCGGGCAAGACTGCCGCAGAGGGAGCTGGTCAGGCAAAAGGCCCCCTCACCAATTGATGTGGACATGTTGGAGCGTTGGCTCACGATGTACCCGAGGAGGGCAGACGCAGCTTACCTGCTTGAGGGTTTCCAGCAGGGGTTTCGCATTCCTTTCACGGGGGTCAGGGCTCCCCAAGATGCACCCAACCTTTTGTCACTTAGGGGAAGGGAGGAGGTGGCTGCCTTGAGCATTCTTAAGGAGGTGGATGCTGGCAGGGTTGCCGGCCCTTTCCCTGCCCCCCCCCCGTTTCCTAATTTAAAAGTTTCCCCCTTGGGGCTAGTGCCCAAAAAGTCACCGGGCGAGTTCCGCTTAATACATCACTTGTCCTACCCAGCCGGCCGATCGGTCAATGATGCTATCCCGGATGACCTTTGTTCGGTCCGGTATACATCTTTTGACCAGGCTCTGCGCATGGTGCGCTCATGTGGCCAGGGTGCACTGTTGGCTAAGTGTGACATCAAGTCGGCCTTCCGTCTTCTGCCGGTGCACCCGGGCGACTTTGAGTTGCTGGGTTTCAAGTTCTGGGGTGAATATTACTTCGATAAGGCCATGCCTTTTGGTTGTTCCATCTCCTGCTCGGCTTTCGAGCGTTTCAGCACCTTCCTGCAGTGGACGTTCGTCCGCAGGTCGGGGTCTCGGTCTGTAGCCCATTACCTGGATGATTTTTTATTCGGGGGTGAACGGGGCTGGGACACGTGTGCGCATCTCCTCACTACATTTCAGATGCTAATGAAGGAACTTGGTGTCCCTTTGGCGCCCGAAAAGACCGAGGGCCCATCTACCAAGCTCACATTCCTGGTGGTGGAGATTGACACGGTAGTGCAAGCATCCAGGTTACCGGCTGATAAGGTGACACGGATCGTTGCACTCATATCCGGCTTGGTGGCTAAACACAAGGCGTCACTTCGTGAGCTACAGGTGCTGCATGGTCACCTCAATTTTGCTTGCAGGGTGATCGCACCTGGCAGAGCCTTTGCTCGACGCTTGTGCGACGCCATGATAGGCTTAACCAAGCCCCACCACAGGGTACGTCTTAGCAGGGGCCTTAAGGCGGATATGCTCATCTGGCTCCAGTTCCTGAGGGAGTTCAACGGGGTGTCCTTCTGGAGGTCCGACCTTCTGGCTTCCCTTCGTTTCCAGGTCCAGTCCAATGCATCGGGGTCCCTGGGTTATGGGATGTACTTCAATGGGAAGTGGGCCTACGGCAGATGGCCGCCAGCCTGGTCGGACACGGGTCGCTTGCGCGACCTCACGTATCTGGAATTTTTTCCCATTCTGGGAGCCTTGATGCTATGGGGTGAGGAGTGGGCCAATTCGGTAGTACATTTCTGGTGTGACAATGTGGCAGTTGTCCACATTGTCAACTCACAGACGTCCAAATCTCCCTGGGTTATGGAGCTGGTGCGCCAGTTTGTGTTGCGTAGCCTGCGCCTCAATGTGCTCTTCAGGGCTAGGCATGTCCCTGGTGTTAATAACGATATTGCTGACACTTTGTCCTGCCTGCAGATCTCCCGGTTCCGTGCCTTGGCCCCGGACGCAGAGGAATTTCCCTCGCCGCTCCCGGACGAGATATGGACACTTGGCAAGGAGAGGTGAACCGGGCGATCGGCATGTCGCTGGCGCCCCGCACGCGTAAGGTGTATCACCACGCGTTCATCACTTTTCAGGCCTTTTGTGCCCAGTTTCGACTACCTGAGGCTTGGCCTATCCCGGTCGCCCACATTCTACAATTCATGGTTTACCTACATGCACAGGGCTAGCACCCCACACCATAGCATCCAGGCTGTCAGCGTTGGCATTCATGACCAAAGTGTGGGGTTACGCTGACAGTACCACTGATTTCCGCATACGACATGTTTTGGAGGGGTGGGTGCGGGAGTGTGGGCGTAGCCCAGATGACCGCCACCCAATTTCCCCGGGGGTACTTACCCACTTAGCACGGGGCTGGCATGACCTCTGTTTTGACAGGTATGAGGCCGCCCTGTTTCATGCGGCTACTACGGTGGCCTTTTTTGGAGCGCTCCGCATCAGCGAGCTTGTGATGCTGTCTAAGGCGGATGCAAGTTGTAGGGCACTGGAACTCGACGATGTCTATGTTTGCAATGATTGGGCTCAGTTGAGGATACGCTCCTCTAAAGTTGATCAGCACAGCGTAGGCAGTGGAGTACGACTGCTACGATGTTCATTGGCAGACATCTGTCCGGTTGGTGCCCTACAGGAGTTTCTTGAACTGCGTGGCACGCACCATGGCCCATTTTTCTGTCACCAAGATGGGTCTCCCCTTACTAAATTTCAATTTTGGAAGGTGACCGGTAAGGCACTAGCCAGTGTTGGCCTCCCTGGGGCTCGTTACGGCACCCATTCATTTAGGATAGGGGCGGCTTCTACTGCAGCTGCTTTTGGGTACTCCGGGGTGGAAATACGCCGCATGGGAAGGTGGGGATCACAATGTTTTCAGTTTTATGTTCGCCCTCTTCAACCGTGAGTACCAGTTTAGTCACTGTATTGTTCTCCCCCCTCTTTTTCCTTGACAGACCCTGGGTGTCGTATTACACCGGTGGCAGTATGGCTGGTGGGCCACAGCTACGTGCATAGGGCAGCGTTGTACGCTGCGGCGACAGAGTGGGGACCCCGACTGGGACTGGGTGCATCCGCAAGTCTCAGATGGTATGGTAAGTGCGGCATGTTATGGCGGGAACTGTTGCCATTCCTTTTATCCAGCAGGAATGCTGACCCGCCAGATATTCTGATCATACACCTTGGGGGCAATGATTTGGAACAGGTCACTGGACTATCGCTGAAGCATGCGATTTGCGGTGACCTGGCTTACTTACATTATGTGTGGCCTGCCACAACCCTCATTTGGTCAGACATGGTACCGCGGCATGCTTACAGAGGGGGGTTCGACCTCCAGGCCCTTGATCGAGCTCGTCGCTCGTTGAACAGGGCTATTGCCCGGTTCCTTCTTGACAAGGGTTGGGGGCGCGTCATTAGGCACCCCGCAATCAGCCTACAAAATTATGAGCTTTATTCAGGGGATGGGGTCCATCTGTCGCAGGGAGGTATGGACCTCCTGTTAGGAGATTGGCGAGCAGGCCTGTTGACCGAGCTGACGGTCTGGGGGGGGGCGTCGAGCCTTTATTGAGCCTCTCCGTGTGGCGGGTAGCACTGGTAAGGTAAACATTTATGACCCACAGGTATCCGGCAGGTTCGCAATTGACTGGACAACACTAGACAGGCACAAGTTGATTAAACGTTGTCCGGTCAACGACAAACCAGGCGATGGGGTGATGGCAAGAGCTAGGCAGCATGCATCACCCCGTTATTTTACGGATACGCGTCAGAGGGTGGGGTCAATAGTTAGGTATTGACTACGGTCAACAATTTGTTTGTTGTCAACAAACAAATTGATACAAATGGATACATTGTAACCAATTGCCGTTTGCAATTTTGGGTGGTACCTTACCAGTGTTACTTCGGCCTGCTTGCCTTAAGAATTATAATTGGTTGAATACCAATAGAAATTTATAATTCGGACTAGGGCATGAATCAATAAATGTGGCCCATTGCCGTTATCCACTTTCATCAGTGTCTGAGTCCTTTATTGGGGGGTGCGCCTGCAAAGGGAACTGTAGGGAGCCTCAGAACATGTAAGCAGAGGTTAAGAAGCTTTCCATTAAATCATATATTTCCAGCTCCTAATCTGGGCTGGGCTGGTGTAAATTTTCTCAACAGGATTGTGTGCTTTATATTTTTAAAAGGAAGTTTTATATATAATTTTAGGACTAGCCACATTTTAAATGAGTCATGTTATTATACTTTTTAAAATTAGCTGGCAGCCATGGTGGATCTGTACTGAAATCCCAACAGGTAGGCAAAACGGTTTAATATTTTTCGCATGTACCATGGCTCAGTCAAGAACTACACTTAAAACGGTTTCCATTTTTTAACATTAGGAAGCCACCACTGCTGCTGTTGTTGGACCAGGGGAATCAGAGACTCAATGGATACAGGGGTAAAAGAGTTTAAAACTTCATTCCTTTCTTGAGGCCCAGTCCATGCTGCACTACACAGACTCACTCATTCTTCTTTTTCTTCAGGTGCCGTATCCATTCCGGATATTGGCTATCATCATGAATTATCCTTGGATAAGTAAAGCGGTATAATAATAATAATAATAATAATAATAATAATAATAATAATAATAATAATAATAATAATAATAATAATAATAATAATAATAATAATAATAATAATAATAAAAACTTCCTCTTCTTAGCTCCTCAGGACTGTTCTTCTGAGGATATGCCACACCAGTCTCTCAGGTTCTTCAGCCATTAAGTCTATCTACATCTAGGGCCTCTCTTCCCAGGGATCTTTCCTTGCAGAATGAGTTGGAGTATTCTATGTTGGTTCACATGATATGACCAAGGTATTGTTTTGCGATGATAGAGGTGAACAGCCTGTCATAAATTGTATTATTGGACCACCAATACTGGAGAGTGAGGTTATAAGAGCTTTGGAAAGATCCAAAGATGGGAAAGCAAGAGAGCCAGATGATATCCCAGTAGAAATTTTGAAACTTCTGTCTGAAGTTGACATCAAAGAATAGATGGAGCTTTTTAACACCATTTATGACACAGGGATCCTTCTGAGTGATTTCACTCCTTTTAGATAATTGTCCGATGCTTCCCCACTTCATTTCAGCTCTTCGAACACACCGCTGGGCAACTTCCAGTGCAGGGTGGAGCTTGCGTCATTGGCTTGGTTCCTAGCGTGGATGTACTCCTCCCATCCAAATGGGAACCAACCTTTGGAACATTTCCCCTGATCATCTGTGAACTGTCAGGGAAAGTGATTTTTTTTTTTACTTTTGCTGGATCATCACTGATGCAATACATCATATCATTTAATTTTTAAAAAAAAATCTTGGTTTGCCAGTTGGTGTGCATTGCCAACTGAGAAAATGTCCACAGCTGCAGTTTCAATTTGTGATGCATAAAGGTTTTTGTTTAGTTTAAATGAAGTGAAGCATCACATCAGTGATGATCTAGCAGAGGTAAAGAAAATTATTTTACTTCCCAAACTGTATCAGAGGAAGTGTTCAATTGCTTATACAGTGATACCTCATACAACATCCAAACTTGGTTCCACAAGTTTGGACTTTATACGAATTTGGACTTTATATGAGGCATGCAAAATCCTAGCCACGATGCCTCATACAACGTCCAAATCCTTGCCATGATGCCTCAAACAATGTCATTTCCATAGAGATACATTGTACTGTAACAGCACAGACTTCAGGGCCAAGTCAAGGAAACAGACAGGAAACTGACAGAACTTTAAGAAATCATTGTCTAAAGGCTAAATACATTACAAAAACATGTCAAACAACCCTGATTGTCCAAGAACCTGAAGAATGCTGCAAAAATCCCAGGAATGCTACTAAAAATTCTGACGAAAAAAATAAAAAAAAATCCAAAATCGTGGTCAAAACCACTCCTAAACACTCTTCGCCTCATGCAAAACCCACAAAAGCAATGCACGCTTGTGTCCTGCCTTTTATACTGCCCAGGCACAATGCAACCAGGGGAAAAACCCAATGCCTCATACAAAGTCGCAGCGACTTTGTATGAGGCAAGTTTTTTCAAGGAATTAGGCAATGTTGTATGAATTCAATGTTGTACAAAGCGGACTTTGTATGAGGTATTACTGTATTCCTGAAGCAGCTCATGAGCTTTAGGGATAAACTGTTTCACACTACCATACGTTTACAGTGACAGCAGCTTTGACAACTACAGGTGAATGCATTAAGAGAGTGTGCCCCAAGACATGCTTTGAGGGAGAGTCATCCAACTCCAGCATCCAATATGTGTGGGCACTGTTTTAAAAAGAGCCTCTAAAACACCCTGAAGAAAAGGCCTAATGTCCCTCTGACTGACCCCTTAGTAAGCTGCATTGATACTGTAGCAGGCTGTTATATTATGCCCCTAAATTCAGGTTCTATTCCTGGGTGTTTCCAGTGTCATCAAGATTTATTACTATGCTACTGCTCTCATTCTCTGCTCTTGCCTTATTCTTATTTTTGTTCTAATATTTACTTTCGATTTCCCATTTTAAACAATTTCAACCAGCCAATTGATTTCCATCCCACAATCATATTCAAATGCCATCTTTCCAACGCTTACTAACAGCACAAACCTAAATAATGCTCAGTGATAATTACTCCCTGGTAAGCGCATCTAATACTACAGTCTGAATCCTTCTCTCTCCACACTTTGTGCTTAGTTATGGAAAAGCAGCTTCAGTTTTACATAAAATGTAAAATACATAAAATAACTAAAAAGGCAGACTCTTGCAGACTCTTTAATGACTAAATTCTGTTGTCTTTCTTTTGCTGCAAAAGGTTAACATATTACAGGGGTGGGGGTGGGATTTTTCCCTAACAAAGGTGTCCTTCTTTTTAAGGGGACTGGGGAGGTTTTATAAATGTTTTTAGATAGTTCTATAGTATTCAGTTTTAATTAGCATTGGGTATAGGTTTTAACTGATGTTGAGAGCCACCCTGGGTCTCTTAGGCAAAAAGGGTGGTTATATAAATCCAACAAATAAATAAATAAATAAATAAAATTACTGAAACAACATTGATTGATAAGTGATGAGAAAAGTTGGGTTTTTTCCCTGTGATTTTGGTGTTTGTTTGTTTGTTTGTTTGTTTGTTTGTTTGTTTGTTTGTTTGTTTGTTTGTTTGTTTGTTTGTTTGTTTGTTTGTTTGTTTGTTTGTTTGTTTGTTTGTTTGTTTGTTTGTTTGTTTGTTTGTTTGTTTGTTTGTTTGTTTGTTTGTTTGTTTGTTTGTTTGTTTGTTTGTTTGTTTGTTTGTTTGTTTGTTTGTTTGTTTGTTTGTTTGTTTGTTTGTTTGTTTGTTTAGTGGAGACAAAAATATATAAAATTGTATCTGTTAAAAATGTATTAGAATCAGAAAAATAGTAAAAGGAGGAAAATCCAAGGTACTGCTGAATCATGATAGCAGATCAAGCACTTTCATCTATGAAACCTTTAGCAAAGAGAATATTGTTCTCATATTATTTCTAATTATTTCTCAAATTGGAACAAAGAGGAATAAAGCACACAGATGTGTGTGCGTGCATGAAAGCACACACACATACACATACACAAAGAAACCCACACTAGCTTGCTAGAGTTTGTAGCTGGAAGGGAAGTCCTTGCTTATATTGAAGTAAAGTTCTGAAAATAAGCAAAGAACAGATTTATTGATTTTTGGTGAAGTCTGGGTGTAAAAAAGAGAAAGAATAAAGAAGTGCTCTTTGCCCGCTATGTCCAAATGACATCCCAAGTGGCCTTCTTAATGGTGGGGGAGGGGAGGTGGGCAGGTGTCTACCCCAGCACATGGATAGAACTGCCCTAAGGCTAGGGCTAATGGTATTGGCTGAGCCTGCTGTAAGCTTCTCTTTTCTAATAGCCAACTTTCTGTGTGCAAGAAGACAGACAGGTATTGATTGGTCCAAATGCCCTTGAGTTGACAACATCTGAAATGAAAATCCACAAGGCTAGCAGCACAAACTTTCTGCAAGTTCAATTTCTGGAATCTGATTATGAGACTGGACTGTTGAAATCACTCAGACATGAAAAGGGGTCTCCTTTTTGTATTTTATTTATTTATTTTGCACTGCAATTATTAGGAGGTAAGTAGCTGCTCCGATTTGTTAGACAAACAGCAATTTTGAGAGGCAATCTGAGGATAATAGTGCTTTGGTTCAAAGGAAAGGGAGGGAGGGGGAAAAACACCATCTCCACTGAAATGTTTAATGACAAAAGGATGTAGTCTCAGAGACACCAGTCACAATTTCTGGCTCTAAGCAGTAATTAGGTAAAAACAAATACAATACGAACTCCCTTTTTTTCTGTTCAGCTTTTTTTTTAAGCAATGAGTCCTTTCAAAAGTCAATTTGACAATCTTGGAAATGATCCATTAGAAAAAACTGTAGAAATGTATGAATGCATCTTTTAAACAAATGCTTTCACCTAGAGCAAGTGTCTGCTTTTTAAAGCTGACCATTTTCTAGCGACTTTCTGTGAATTAAAATGCTGAAGTTAACACTTCACAAATGCTGTGAATTGGGAATTGCAAACACAACAGGAGTTTATTCGTATCTTATTAAGTATTCTCCTGTATGCTACAAAATTCCTCTCTAATCAATACATTGACTACAATATAAACCTTAAATAAAGCATTATTAAACTGGATGCAGTGTTCATGTCTTGGTGGGTTATTTAGAAGTATGAAAGATTCACTGTTAAAAAAACAAACCCACACCATGCGTTCTGCAGATGGAATACACATTAAATTTATTCAGGCATTGATTTGTAATGTTGATCCTCTATGGCTTCATGTTTCTTTCCTCATTAATCTTAGTTAACCCTCTAAAAACAATGCCAGAGCTGTCATTTGATGAGCAGAATATCCAGCAGGCAATGGATGTTGCTTTTCAGGACTACACATCATGAAAATACAGCTTAGCCTGAGCCACACTTGCTTCTTTTTTTTTTTTACTTTCATATGAACACTTAAGAAATTTTTCTCCTAAAAGTCAAAACATTTCTCTCAAAAAAAATGCATAGATGGGAAATGTCTTAGATATGAACTATTAGGAGGTAAGCAGAAAGAAGAGCTGATATGAAAGGACATTTCCAACCATCAGAGTAGAAGGAACAGTTATCTTTACCTATAAGAAGGGGGTAGGGTGGTGAGTGTCCAGCATTAGCGCCCACACCCGGCCCAACCATCCTGTACCAAACCGCCTACACTTACCTTAAAACCGAACTCACCATGCCGCAAGGGTCCGGACGCCGAGAGTGGGGCAACCGCCCCAAAAACACAAACAAAAAAACTACAAGGCCCAGTGTCCTCCATGCCACGCCACCCCTCAGACAATCAGGCTGAAGGGCACAAGCGCGTAGAATGCTGGGAAGCCGGTGCAGGCATTAAAAAAACAGCTGATGCACGATCACATTCCATGGGGGACAGGGGCTGAAAGCTTTCAGGCCCCACCAGCCCAGGGAAGCAAAGCAGTTACCTCTGGCAGATGAAGGTGGAAAGGCACTCGTTCCACCTTCAACTCATGGAGGGAAGCTATCGCTTCCATCGGTTGGGGAGGAATTTCACACACCCCCACCACCACCAAAGAAAGCAAGCAACTTCCCTCCATGAGGCAAAGAAGGTGAAACTGCGCTCTGCCTTCTTCGCCTCATGGAGGGAAGCTACCGCTTCCATTGGTTGGGGAGGAATTTCGCCCCCCCCCCAACCGAGGAAAGCAAGCAACTTCCCTCCATGAGGTGAGGAAGGAGAAATGGTGCTCCGCCTTCTTTACCTCATGGAGGGAAGCTACCGCTTCCATCGTTTGGGGGAGCAAAGTTTTCAAACCCCTCCTTAACCAAGGAAAACAAGCCACTTCCCTCGGTGAGGCAAAGAAGGTGGAAGCGCCGGCCTCGCCACAGCTTCGGCATGGTTGCCGGGGAGAAGTGTGTGTGTGTGTGTGTGTGTGTGTGTGTGTGTGTGTGTGTGTGTGTGTGTGTGTGTGTGTGTGTGTGTGTGTGTGTGTGCGCGCGCGTGTGCGTGTGCGTGTGCGTGTGCGTGTGTGTGTGCACACCACCCCCCAACCACCAACAAACAAAATATACCTGGGCAAAAATGCTAGTAAGTAATATAATAAAGTTATACATAATGTATGAAAGCTGGTATAAAAATGTTTGATTTTGCTTCCTATGAGTGCAATCTCATTCAGGCATAATGACTGAAGGCTGTTTGAACTTGCACTGAGTCCAAAATAATCCTCGCCTAAAATTATTGGAAATCATTTAGGTCTGTTCTCACCCTGAGCTAATGTTGTGTCATGAGAGTGTCCATGTCCATGGATAGGATGGTGTTTGGATTGGAAATAACTCATCTCTCCTCTCACTCCATCTTGTTTTTGGTTCTTCTCCTGGCAAATTTTAGCCCCACCACACTTCTGCCAGAAGATCTCTGAGATCAGCAAGCATGAGGGCATTTCTGATAGACACACCAAGGTTTCTTATAGCAGAGAGAACTTCCATATATTCCTAACCTCTCTAATCTCTCACATATTTTCAGTTTAGGATTGCACTGGAAAACTGCCATTCATTTGTGTAGCTAGAGCAATTCCTCTTTAATTAATTAGAATGATAGTTGTTAAGAATCAGGAGGTCACTTCTTAAATATGAATGTTGGGCAGATAAATAAATACTACACATTAATCAATCTCTCTTTCTCTCTGAGTTTCATTCATAGCATGGCTACAGACAGTGATAGAAAGAAAAAAGAAGGACTGAAATTCGGAAATGTCAGGTGTATATTGACAATGTTGGTAGGAGCACTTTATCCTTATAATCCAGCAGTATTCAGGAGGCATGTACAGTATTTTAATTTTACCCTATCTCCATATTCACCCAAGGAACTGAAAGTGACAGACTAGCTACCAGAGATTATCGTTTATCAGGGTCAAAGCTAATCTTTCATCTAAATCTGAGGACAACTGAATCCAGGTCCAATGCAAAACATCAAAACAAATATGTCTCCCAAACAATACTTTCATTCTCTCATCTCCAGCTGTCCTCAGAAGTCCAATTTTGTCAATATGTATGACACAATTTTTGGAATATATAAAATCAAGGTATATCTAATAAAAGGGATTTTTTTACATTAAAATTGCATTATTCTTGTGATAGATGGAGAGAGTGTGGAAACTGGAAGCAATCACAGGCTATTTCTTGGTTTTCCTGAAGGCTAAGCCCTACACAGGCAAGGACACAAGAGGTAAGAAAAGCCCAGCAGCCTTGTCTCAGAAATACTGAAAACCAAGTAGCCTCTCTGTAGGAGGTAAAATCTTGAGCAAAAGTGGGACAAGAATCTATCATTCAAAATCTCGAAACAATCTTCCAACTTTGATAAGAGTATAAAGAATACCTCACCTCTCTCAAATAAGGTGCTGGATTTCAAATGTGGGGGCAAAGAAAAAGTCACCATGCAGCAAGAGTACAAACCCATTAGAACAATAAGAATTGTGCCCATTGTAAACACACCTGCTTTGCTAAATGGAAGCCATACAGGTATTTTTGTATGACACACAATGACCATAAACTACAGTCCCTTTTAGAGAGCATCAGAATCTAGCCTCAACAAACAAACAATAGGCTGGTTTTGCACATTCTACAGTTTGCAGAGTTTGGACCCCTTCCCCACAGAAATCTTGCTGAAACAAAGCTGTATCATTTGGAAGCACCATTACAAAAATAAAAAATAATGATGTGACTAAGTAAATTGCTCAACAAATCTTTTGCTAAAAATATGTTAGGTGTGTGCCGTGTTATTCACAATATTTTACTTCATACTAAGATTCCTTTTTGTTTTGTTTGTTTCATAAATACTCTTTTTACAGCTGGTTCATTTAATATTTTTATAGTAGAGATTATCAAAAAGAGATGTTAGGGCCAAATCTGATCCAAGTGAGCCTGCAGTTGCAATCAGAAGCAGGATGGGGAGAATAAAGAAAGGCCTTGTGCAAGGGGAGATGGTGGCTATTGTTATGGCAGAAAGAAGAAGAATGTGCTACAAAATATGGAAAGTGTTACTGTGAGATATAAAAATCTCAGTGAGTGTCTGACAACCATTTTTTCAAGGGGGGAAAATCATTCTTAGATAGCAGGAGTTCCCAACCTATGGCCAGTGGGCCAAATCTGTCCCACAGCACCATTTCATGTGACCCCCTCCCACCCCTTCAAGGACATTCAAGAAACAAAATGGCAGCCATTTTGAAGCTGTTGGGACAAAATGGCCACCACCACCACCTCATAGTGCAGGCAGGGCAAAATGGCCATCCAGCCCTTGAAGCTGAATGAGAGAGTGTGACCTGGCCCCTGGCTTGAAAAGGTTAGGAACCCCTGTTAGACAGTATGCATAGCTCCAAGCTCAACTGTTCCTGAAACAATTTTGAAGTATTATAGAAATTATTGATTTTCACCCTGAAATTGGTACTGGAGGAAACACACTGGACATTTTATACATTGCAGTGAAGGTTTTCATATAGTCAAGAACTATGTGCTAATGAAAGGTTTGAAATCTTGATCTCCCCCCGCCCTCCTCATCTGCACTTCTTCACCCTAATTTTTAACTGTCTGTGACAAGGATGAAATCATCATTCATGTCCCATCATTTATTGGGTGGGGAGAACCAAATCACCAAGGATTTTGTAACATATACAAGTATATCTGTAGTTAACAGCAGACACCCTCACAGAAGATATTATTGGGTGCAAAGTCAATTCATTTTTGGATGTGAAAACAAATACAAATTCTTGCATGTCAAACCTAAATTGGGAAACATTATTGCAGGAGTCCTCAACCTTTTTAAGCCAGGGGCCGGGTCATGCTCCCTCAGACAGCTTCAGGGGCTGGATGGCCATTTTGCCCTTCTTCCACCACATGGCACTTCCTGATGTGGTGGAGGCAGTGGAGGGGACACATGAAATTATGCCGAGGGCTGCATCCAGCCCACGGGCCACAGGTTGAGAATCCTGCATTAATGCATTTAGCTCTTAATATAGTACTTTCCCAAAGTTTGTGATCCAGTTTACAAAAAGCATAGCAAAATAAATACATTTCAAACTGTTGAGATGTTTATATTTGGAAGAAATTTCAGAAAAACACTATATTCAATCACTATATTACTTCTGAAAACATGTACAGTGATACCTCATACAACGTCCAAACTTGGTTCCATAAGTTTGGACTTTATACTCATTTGGACTTTGTATGAGGCATGCAAAATCCTAGCCAGGATGCCTCATACAACGTCCAAATCCTTGCCGCGATGCCTCGTACAACATCATTTTCATAGAGATACATTGTACTGTAACAGCACAGACTTCAGGGCAAAGTCAAGGAAACAGACAGGAAACTGACAGAACTTTAAGAAATCATTGTCTAAAGGCTAAATACATTACAAAAACATGTGAAACAACCCTGATTTTAGGGGACAAACCATACAACAAGTTTTTAACTTTTGAAAACTTTATGGAGTGCAGGTTTAAAAGTTAACATGTCCCATCATGCAGCACAGTGTTAATCATCCAAACAGCAGCAAACACCAAACAATTAAAATTGCGCTCAAAACCACTCCTAAACACTCTTCGCCTCGTGCAAAACCCACAAGAGCAATGCATGCAACCTGGGAAAAACCCCAATGCCTCATACAAAAAGGCAACTTTTTTCAAGGAATTATGCAATGTTGTATGAATTCGATGTTGTACGGAGTGGACTTTGTATGAGATATTACTGTATATGGAGGAGGGAAATAACCCCTACTATTTAAAAAAAGCACACACTGAAAAATGTGTGTACAGTACTTTGAAAAATGTGCATGTGGATACACATTTATTTCGAGGAAGTCTAGGTGAGAAAATCACTATCAAAGGAGAATATGACATCAATTTAAGACTAAAAAAAATGAAAACCTGAACCAAGCAGAACTTGACTGATTCACCCATCATTTGCAAAGAAGCATTAAAAGTTTAAGTTACAGTACTAATGTTTACTATATACAGGTGAAACTCAAAAAATTAGAATATCGTGCAAATGTTCATTCAGTTCAGTAATGCAACTTAAATGGTGAAACAAATATATGAGATAGAGTCATTACATGCAAAGCGAGATAGTTCAAGCCTTACTTTGTTATAATATTGATGCTTATGGCTTACAGTTTATGAAAACCCCAACCCCCCAATCTCATGTACCCCATAATTATCACATAATGTCATATGCACTGTATGCTATGATCATCACAATTATAACGAATTAAGGCATGACATATCTCGCTTTGCATGTAGTGAGTCTATCTCATATATTTGTTTCACCTTTTAAGTGAAATGAATGGACATTTGCATGATATTCTAATTTTCTGTGTTTCACCTGTAAGTCTCCCCTTTGATTCAAAAAACTACTGTTTCCCATCCAAATCTCTCTCCTTCATTCCAGAATACCTTTCCAACCAGAAATGATGCAAGCAATACTTTTCAGTTACATTAGAAACTCAGAATACTGATCAGCACAAATTGTTTTGTCACCAATAACTGCTCTTGTATTATTTCTCACATGCACACACACACACCTTTAAATCCTCTCACATTACATTCTCTAAATGAATACTATCTTGTTTCTAGTCTTCATCTTTATTATTACCACATGAAGACAGTACTTCTGTTCCACTATAAAGGGTGGAGAGACAGTGTGCAGTAGCTGCAGGGGATTCTATGCCTGTTGACTGCTAAGGCTGCTTACTACTTAAGAACTGATCAACTGCCCCTCAAGGCAACAGCTTAACAAGCCCCAGTAGAAGAGAGCTGGATATTTCTTCCTCAGCTAAGAAAATGAAACCATTTACCTGGTATGATCAATATTTAGAAATCAAGTGCAACAGTATTGGCCTTCTTAGTTCTTTTACAATAGTGCAAGTAGAAGGGAAGTGAGTCACATTTCAAGCAAAAGTTTATAATACAAAAAAAGTCAATAGATTAATTAAATAGAGGCTATGGGACTGCAGTGGCTCAAGTTGCTAGGACGCTGACTGGGAAGCGGAAGGTCAGCAGTTCGATTCCCGAGTACTGCAGGACGGAATGAGCTCCCGTCTATGTCCTAGCTTCTGCCAACCTAGCAGTTCGAAAGCAAGAGATTGTAAGTAGATAAATAGGGACCACTTCAGTGGGAAGGTAACAGTGTTCTGTGCTTGCCACATGACCAAAGAAACGTCTGCAGAAGCAGACAGCGCTGGCTCTTCAGCTTTAAAACAGAGATGAGCACTGCACCCTAGAGTCGGATACGACTAGCTTTCGAGCAAGGGAAACCTTTACCTATGGCGAAGAATGGTTGAGAAAGAGGTTGGTTTATTAAAATAAGGGTGCTTATTATGGTCTGACTAGAAATTTGTTTCAAACCTGTGTTTAGTGTTTTCATTAGCATATTAATGCAGTGGCTCAAGTGGCTAAGACACTGACTGGGAGGCAGAAGGTCAGCAGTTTGATTCCCTAGTACTGCAGGACGGAATGAGCTCCCATCTTTGTCCCAGCTCCTGCCAACCTAGCAGTTCGAAAGCAAGAAATGTACTGCTCCCTAGAGTCAGATACGACTGGCTTTCGAGCAAGGGAAACCTTTACCTTTACCTTTATTAATGTCTTAACATGCAGGTTACATGCAGGATGATTTGTTGTTATGAACTATATTCATTTGAGAGTTCAATTAGCTCCCTCACTCCGTTTTCTTCACATTCCTATATATAACTAGCATATTTTGCCCGGCGGTGCTGTGCTGTTTTAAATTGTGTTGGATAGTAAAGGGTTTTGGTTTTTTTCTTGTACAAATGGTGCTGGGCTGTTTTAAATGGTGTTGAAAGATTTTGTGGCTTTGAGGCACTGCGTCCGCCTGCGTCGGACTTGCGCTCCCAGAGTGTGTTTTATTTTTATTTTTTGTGCGCTGGCTTCCTTAGTGCCAGGCTCTTTAAATTGGTTTTTTAAGGTTTTTGTTTTTTGTTTATGCAAATTTTATTTTAATTTTTTATTTTAAATTATTTTTTTAATTTAAAATTTAATTTTGGTTTATGCAAATTTTATTTTAATTTATTTGATTTAAATTATTTTTCTTAATTTAAAATTTAATTTTGTTTTTTTAAATCTTTATTTTTATGCATTTTTGGTTTTTTGGGGTTTAAAGTGATTTCTGTGGGGTTTTTTGGTATTTTTTGAGATTAGTGTGAATATTTTTGAATTTTTGGCTAACTTATTTGATTTGTTTGGGAATTAATCTTTTATTTTTAAATATTTTTGAATGTTTTTTCTCTTGTGGCATCTGGGTGGGGGTGGTGAGCTTTGCTTCCTCTCTACAATTCTTCTCTTCTGTCCTCTGGGTGCTTCCGGTAAGTGTTTCCTTTCTTTGCTCATTTGAGTTCCGGTCGTCATGAAGTCAAGACGTCTCTTGGTAGGCTCTCTGTTTTGTTTGGGGGGGGGGTTTGGAGGGGTTGAGGTTTTTTTTTGGGGGGGGGTCTGTGTGTTTTTTATTGTTTGTTTTTGGCTGTTTTTGTGTTTGCTTTTTCTATTTTTGTTATGTGTTTTTGAGGGTTTTTGGTTTGTGTTTTTCTGCTTACTTTTTTAGGTGGGGGCCTTTTGTTTTCACGGGCCATGCTGGGTGGCCCGTGGGAACAAACTGCAGCAGCAGCGGGGGTGACTTTCGTTTCCATGAGCCATCCTGGGTGGCCTGTGGGAACGAAGCGCAGCAGCAGTGGGGGTGCCTTTCGTTTCCATGGGCCATGCTGGGTGGCCCGTGGGAATGAAGCGCAGCGGCGGCGGGGGTGCCTTTCGTTTTCACGGGCCATGCTGGGTGGCCCATGGGAATGTAGCGCAGCGGCGGTGGGGTTTTTTATTCTTTTACTTTTCATGCGCCGGCTGCCTCAGCGTTCTGCATGCTCATGGCGTGCAGGATGCTGGGGCTTGTAGTTTTGGCTGCGCGTGTTTGGTTACTGCAGCGGTTTGTTTTCTGTGGCTTTTTTTTTATTGGCCGCATTTCCGAACGTTCCTTTTGCCGCGCCGTTCAGCCTGATTGGCTCTGACGCGGTGTGGTGCAAGGAACGTTGGGAATTGAAGTTCCCTTTTTTGTTTGCGTCCGGGGGGCTCCTGCCCCCGGGCCGAAAATTTCAACCCGACAGTTACCTGCGAACCCCGTTCGGGCGAGTACACGAAGGCTCGGACGGGGCTAGTGGGGCCTGGTGCAACATCCTTTGTCACATTCCAACGGTTAACGCACCATTCTATAGGTATAGATATGCAAGGTATATACAGTACTTTATACTGAAATGTAGTTCTTTTGGGCTGAAATGTGGCAGCTGTTTAACAGCACATGGCAATTCTAGACAATGTTTTAGGGCAGGAAATGAAGAACACCACAGTGAATTGAAACTACATAAAGGAAGGAATTTGGGAAGACAGAATTTAATTACTCAAAGTTGGAATTTGTCCAGGACACGACAGCTAACACCTTTGCTCATGAAAAAAGTGCTATGGGATCTTTAATGGCAACAAATGGTCAGGACCTTGATTTTAAGCACCATCTGTAAGATAGCACCTTCTAGAGATATTTATCTCACAACCCAAATTGTTATTGTCTAAAAGAGAGGAACACCTCATGAAAGTGGGTGTTTTCACAAGACTTTTGAAGTACTGTACCTTCAAGTAAGGTCCAATGCATTTGGTAGAGTTTATCTCTAGGTATAGAACAGAGTTCCCAACCTCTTCAAGCTGGGGGCCAGGCCATGCTCTCTCAGTCATTTTGAAGGGCCAGATGGCCATTTTGCACTGCCTGCACAATGGAGTGGCCATTTTGTCCCAACAGCTTCAAAGGGGCAGCTATTTTGTTTCTTGAATGCCCTGGGGGGCACATGAAATGGTGATGTGGGCCAGATCCAGCCTGCAGGCCTTAGGTTGGGAACCCCTGGTATATAACTTTAGTTATAGATCATAATACTTTGAAATAATAAGAAATTTCCACTCATGAAATTATCAGAAGAGTCTGATTTTTTAAAGAAAGAACCCCTTTCATTTGTAAACCTTTCAAACTTTTTCATAAAAGTACTTAGTGGTTACTCTCACTGATATCTTGTGGTACTTAATTCCTTCTCAGCAGCAAAGAAAAGTACGGTAGCTCATAGCGAACTTTCCCTCAGCTTTTTAGTCAGCATGTGATGCAATTTTGAGGCATACAGCCATTTTAGAGTTGGTTCAGTCAGACTGTTAATCAAAGACCATTGGCACCACCCAAAAAAGAAAGAAAGATTGCTGGAGATATCAAGAAATAAGTAGATGTTCATTCAGAAATATTTCCTGCTACTCTATTGTTGAGTCTGAGTATTAATTGCAACGCGACATCAGTTTGAGGGTTAACCAACCTCATTTATTATAGCTTAGTTTGGACTGGGGAAACAGGGGCAAGGTAGCAACTTATATACAGACAGAACGGCAGTTACAGTGATACAATTGCCAGGGCTTTCTTAACGTGGGAAACCTGTGCTTAACCAATCAGATTACATTGATAACACATGAATATGGCGCCTTACGGAAAGGGTGCACTCTTACAGCAAAGACTTAATGGCAATTGCAACTTAAAGCAATATATGCTTGGACACAACATTCCTCCGCCCCTAGCGGGGAACCCACTCACCATACCTTTGAAAAGGACCACAGGTCCATTTAGGGCACCCAGCATCGGTGGGACTTAGGGCAAGGGGTATGGGAGAACCAGGGTCTATGGAAGTGCCGGTGGACTCACTGGTTGACCTAGGCAAGCTAGGAGTTTTGGAAGGCTTACATGAAGCAGGGATGCTTGTAGCAGGAAGTGGGGGCGATAGTCGAGGGATAGACCCACAACTCAGACCTGCCAGGTATTCAGCTGACTCCAATGGAGTTCTCTGCAAAGGGGGCACTGTGGTGTAACCCCGTAACTGTGCTGAAACTGTACCCATAGAGCAAGGGACATTTTCTACCACAGACTCGGTGGTGTTTGACTCAGAAGGGCTACCAGGGGAGTGATCATCACTAACGATTGGCTCAGCGATATGAGATGAGGCAGAGGCTGACTAAACAGATCCAGATCAGGATCGAAATCGGGGAGGTCTGACTCCCCCTAGACAGGATCACTTTGAGGCAACTCAATTTCAGCTGAGTCTGAAAGGACGTTTTGCCCCGCCACGTGTGGACACATCTGGTCCACATGTCTCCTCCAAATTAGCCCATTGCCCATGAGTACTTTATATGATACCGGTCCTGTCTGCTCAAGGACCTCTCCCTGCAACCATAGTGACCCTGGCGCATAGTTCTGGCAATAAACTGCTTGCCCCACCTGGAAACTCTTGGTGGTGAGAATATCAATGTTTATACCCATATCCTTCCTGCAATGAGGATCCAAATGGTCCGGAGCTGTGGATAGCCTCCTCTTCATTAAGAGGTCTGCAGGGGGAAAACCCGAAGCCAAGGGTGTAACCCTGTGAGCCAGCAAATATTGGCATAATTGCAATTCATGATCACCTGAACCCATACGTCTCAGGGCTTTCTTGATAGATCTGACCTGCCTTTCTACCTGCCCATTTGTGGCAGGGTGGAAACAGAGAGGCAGTAATATGTCAAACCCCATTCCGTTTAAGAAAACCTTGAAATTCCGCTGACATGAAAGTTGAGGCGTTGTCGGACACCACTATGTCTAGCAGCCTGAAAGTACAAAAAACCTCCTAAGCTTGCGAATAGTGGTAGTAGAAGAAGTGCTTGGAACAGGCAGAACCTCTAACCACTTAGTGTACACGTCCACTATGAGCAGAAATGTAGCTCCCTGATAGGGGCCAGCAAAATCAAAATGGACTCGCGACCAGGGCCCCCTGGTGGACTGATGGTGCTCCTGTGGCCAGGAGGATTGGCACTCTCGACAGCATCCTACCCAAGCCTCGATATCAAAGTCAAGCCATCGCCACCAAAAATAACACCTGGCAAGTGCCTTAGAGCGGACAATGGCAGGGTGACTCACATGAAGCGTGCACAAAACTTTGTTCCGCAACACCATCAGGACCACCACCCTGTCCCCCCTCTCAACTGACATTTTGTTCCATTTTGAATAATAAACCTGGAATTCCTCAGAGACCAGTGGCGCTGGCCACCCTTTCTGAACATACGACATAACCTTCATAAGTAGGGGATCCTTCTTGGTGGCTGCCACGATGTCATCAGCAGACACTGGTGGTGAATCCAAAACCTGTAACATTAGGACCTGGTGGTCCATACTAATCTTTCCCACCATCTCCACAGGGGCTCTAGACAGGGCATCCGCATGTGTGATACTGGCACCCGGGTGATGCTGCAAATCATACTGGTATGCTTGCAAGAACATTGCCCAATGAAGCATTCTCGGGGACAAAATCTGGGGGGTAGGTTTGTTGGACAAGAAGATACCCAGGAGCGGCTTGTGATCAGTAACCATCATGAAAGGCCATCTATAAATTAAATCATGAAACTTCTTGGTGCCAGCAATAATCGCCAGGGCTTCTCTGTCTATCTGTGCATACCTTTTTTCTTTGTCCGTTAGGGACCTAGAGTAGAACACGATTGGCATCTCTTTTCCACCCCCCACATTGTGACATAACACTGCTCCCACCCTCACAGGGGAGGCATCACAGACCAGAATGACCAGTTTAGCAGGGCCGAAATGCATAAGGATAGCATTGGAAGTGAGGAGCCTCTTTACCTCATGGAAGGCCTTGTCCTGCGGGGAACTCCAACACCAGACAACATCTTTTTTTAACAAGTGATGGAGCGGGGTGGCTACAGTAGCCTTTTGAGGGAGGAAAGAATGGTAAAAATTCAAGAGTCCAAGGAATGCTTGCAACTCACTCTTAGAGTTGGGACAGGGCGCATCCCACACCACTTTCACCTTAGCGTCTGAGGGCCACAAACCTTCAGGGGTGACCTTGAAGCCCAGGAAATCCACCTCCATAGAGAACAAGCAACATTTTCCCTCTTAACCCTGAGTCCCGCATTGTGGAACCACTCTAGCACCTAACCCAGCTTAGTGGCAAGGTCCCCCCAATCCTTCCCTGATATCAACATATCATCAAAGTATGGCAAAATGCCAGGAAGGCCCTTCAGCAGCTTTTCCACTAACCCTTGGAAAATACCAGGTGCCGCATTGACACCGAACTGCAGGCACTTCACCCGACAACCACCACCACCACCCGGTGTGTGGTGATTGTTTGGCACAGAGCAGAGTCCAGGGTGACAGGCAACAGTTGATATGCCTAGGCCAAATCCAATTTGGCTCACAACAGGCACAGGGTAGGAGTTTGAAAAGAGATAGGGAGTCACCTAATGGATGGCAATCAGTGGTGGGCATCAGCAGGTTCACACCAGTTCACCAGAACCAGTAGCAGAAAGTCTGGCTGGCCCCGCCCATCCAAGTTTTGAAATAAAGTAGTCCTAATCTGGGTGCAACGCAGGGCTTTTCCCCTGGCCACACCCACCATATCACGCCCACAGGGTGGTAGTAATTCTTTCTGGGAGCCCACCACTGGGAAAACTACAAGTAACACTTCTGAACTCTTCAGAGGAACTCTTCTGGTGAACTGGTGTGAACCTGCTGATGCCCACCACTGTTTGCCACCCATTAGGTGACTCCCTATCTCTTTTCAGAAGTAGGCTGTATTATTATTTTCCTTTGGCCTACTTGCTATCAGGACTGATCTGTGAGTTAAGTATGGTATTGCTATTTTGAAGTTCTGTGGTGTGTGATGCAACCTTATGCATATTTGTTCCAAAGTAACATTCCGTAGAGTTCAATGAATTTATTTGCAAGCAACTGCACACACAAATGTTGCCTTGATTTGTTTAGTTTTCAGAGGAAGACTGAAATAAATGTGCAAGAATAGTGGGATCAAGACCAAGAATGGGGAGGGAAGGGAGGGAATTGTACATCTACATTTCCACACATCTAAATGTTCAAATGTCCCCGATTCACTCTAACTACTGCAGAATCAAGCAGAGTTGGCACCCAGTCTAAACTACTTTGACATGAAATTCTAGACTTGATAATTGTTTGGCTGCCGGGACAGTAAATGAAATGTGAGCTCTGTGTCTGCTTGGACCATGAGGAATTCCTTATCACAAGCCCTAATGATTTCTGTTGCTTTATTGCAGGAACCTCTGTAAGGAAGACACAACAATGGATCAATGTAGTCACTCCGTGGATAAAGAAAGGGTTGTGCATTAATACAGTTTAAACCTACGTGGAGTGTTGCTAATAGCATAACAATCTGACCTCCAAATTTAACCTTTAGCAAGAGCTGTGTTAACTTTTTTGTGAAGAAATAAGGAAGAAGTATGGATCTTCCAGGCCCTGCATTTATTCCAGTCCCACATGAACCATCAATCACATGGAGAAAAGCTTCAACCTTGCAGGTTTGGAGATAGGCAGAAATTGATATAAGCACTCAAGCCATGCCTGTTTCAATTATAAGGATGGAGCTGCTCACATGGAGGACCTCTGTGGATAATCCTGTGTACAAGGTTACTGATTGGGACTAATGATAATATAGATCTTGGTGGTCAAAAGAGCTGTGATCTGAATGGTCTTGTTTTCAGTAGATTAACTAATTAACCATGGGGGGGGGGGGGCTACAATATCCGAGTATGAAAGAGTATTTAATGAATATCATATCTGCTCTTCACTAAGCTTTAGTTCTGTGTGTACTTACTTTGCCTTGCCTGAATTAATTTAGATGTATTTGCATCCAATCAGGCTCTACACATTATTTGGGATATTCATTGCCGAAAAGCTAAAATGCAGTTTAGGAGGTGAATTGACAGCATGTAAAAACAGCAACAACAAAATGCATGGAGAATATGCATATGCATAAGACTGGAAAAAAAAACAAAGCGCACCCTCTCGTCTGTACTCTAGTAAGAATCCAGATTATGCTAATTGAACAATTGATTTACAAATCCTAGCTAGTCGATTGCATAGCAATTTCCACAAGATCATATTTAAAATGGGGGGGGGGGGGGGGGTAGGTGAGATGTTTTTAAAATGTGGATTTTTACTGATGCAAACAAGGATTTTCACATGTTATCTATGTATACCATATTTGGAGATGTATAAAATGCATCAGAGTATATGATACATTCCATTTTCCCAGTGTATTTTAAGAGTATACGACACACTCCATTTTTTTCTGGTATATTTCTATAGATATAGGATAATATAATATTGGAGCAAGAAAGGGCAAGCATCTGTACTATCCCAGGCTTCCCACTTGCTTAATCTGCATTGCAAGGACTCATTATCAACCTGTGCTGTTGAAAGTCCCTAATACTTTTCTTGCATTTCTTTTTCAATTGATCAAGACCCCCAGAACCTCCTTGCTCTGTACTAGTATCTGTCCTCTGTTCAAGACTCTCCTAGGTAGAAGTAATAAATCTGGCCCAGATTTTAGCTTAACACAATTAGTATTAAGTAAAAAATAATAATCTGGAAAAGACATCCCCATTCTAAACATGCCTCACTCTTGAATCTAGAGTAAAATATCGTACCAAGGAATTTCCCTTCTTACATCATCACTTCTCTAGAATCCTAATCTTTCCAGGGGGGAAAACTGAAGTTGTCAGAACTTGGTTAGGCCAGCTTCATCACTTCCAAACCATCAAGGCCTTAAATCAGGGATTCTCAACCTGCGGCCTGCAGCCCAGATGTGGCCCATGACACAGTTTCATGTAGTTCACCACCACCTCAACCAAAACAGGAAGTGCCATGTGGTGGAGGAAGGGCAAAATGGCCGTCCGGCCACCAAAGCTGTCTGAGGGAGCATGACCCTGCCCCTGGCTTTAAAAGGTTAAGAACTCCTGCCTTAAATGAAAGCTTCGCTTATTTCCAAGGAAGCTGTCTCGTTGCCATGCACTAATATCTGAGAGCTTCAAAAGCAAACTCAAGTTCATATTAATTTGTAAATAGAGGTTCTTCCCCTTCTTAACCTCCAGAGAAGAGGCTGTCTCCTGAACACCAACATGGCTGCAGCAGCTTGACTAAGTTGGTTGACTGACCAACTCAATTCCTTATTGTATATATCAAGGGTTCCCAACCTTTTCGAGCCAGGGGCCAAGTCACACTCTCTCAGTCAGATTCAAGGGTCGGATGGCATTTTGCCCTTCCTGTATGATGGGGGTGGCCATTTTGTCCCAACAGATTCAAAGAGGTGGCTATTTTGTTTATTGAATGCCCTTGGAGGGGTGGGGGACCACATGAAATGGTACCATGGGCTGGATCCAGCCCACGGGCCTGAGGTTAGGAACCTTTGGTATATATAGTACTTTGTTGGATTGGGGCCGCGGGGCGGCCGTGAGGTCCCGGAGGAGACTGGTCAAGGAACGACACGAGGCAAGATGGAGCGAAGACCAGTGGTTTATTGAGGAAAAGACATCATCATATATAGGAATTCAAGGCAACGTGTGATAGAATCGTCATCTGACAGAAAATCACATCACCCATTTACCCGGGTTAATGGGGAATCTCTCTTGGGGAAATTAATTAACTAGGGCAAACACTGACAGGGGAAATCCATTGTTCGTGGCTTACACCAGGGTAAACATGGCCACTATTTGCACTCGGGCTTGGGCTGATCTGTAAGTGTGTAATTGCCTAATGTCTAACGGAGGTTAGCGATTCAGCTTCCCTCAGCAGAACTGCCGGTCAGGTCAGATGTGGGTGAATCAACCCTATGATTATTAATCCGCTCCCCAATTTCCATACTGGCAAGGGCCAGTGGCCAGGAGCCTTCTCGACTGGTGTAACCTCTGCCAGGGGCCGTATATGCCAATTGTGCTCGCGGAACCTGCATCCCCCCTTTCTCTGTTATTTTTGGACCTGACAGACGACCCTGCGTAGGAGGGGCATCAGCTGGTTGTGGGAATGACGTGTCGGGGTTCCCTCCATGGGGGACATCTCGATAGCAGCGAGGGAATACATTGCATGAAACAACATCCTGCTATGCTCAGTATAATCACTCCCACAATCACTTTGAGCGTTGTCTGGAGCCACCCCCATGGGAGCCACGACCACAATGAATCCCACCACCCCCATGAAGAATCCTCCTTGATATTCTTGACTAGGGTGTGGAGGTCCGTGAGCTGGCTCTGCACTTTACGGGTATTGTCTGTGAGATTAAAGCAACACATGCTGTGGACAGATTCGCAACCCAAATGATGTAACAACAGAAGGTAGTCTATCGCTGCTCGATTGTCTAGGATGGCATGGTGAAGCTCTGCCTGCTCCTGGTTGAGCAGCGCTATCGCTGAGGAGGTATGGTTAATGGCCTTTGCTAATCCGCAAGCCAATTGACCAATTCTCCGAGCGTTGCCGACGGCTAAGCCTGGCACGCCAAGTATGCTGACTGCCAACGAGACGTACTCAGCTGGACTCAGAACCCTAATGTTGCTGTCACATGAGCTGTCTAACTGGGTGGCGCGAGTGCGCCGTATGGGTGCGGTAACATTTGTGCTTGGAACAATCATATCCCTAGTGGGGAGTAACAATGTCAAGCGACTGGAATCTGATACATTTGGAATCTGATACATTTGCGGGAATGTAATTCCAAGTGTACTGATTGCATGTAAAGAACCAACCTGAAGGTAGGGTAACATGAGCATACATAGAACCAAGTGTCTCTGGGTTATTACAAGTCCAGTTGCCGCTGTCAGCGTCAAGGCAGCGGCGCCGAGTCCGGCCGACTGCGGAGCAGCCGGTCATTCGAGCGTACTTTTTGTTAATAGTCAAATGTCTTTCATTTTCTGTTTCATGTTATGTGAAAGTTGCTGAAAGGAGAGATGCAAAAACCCTTCTCATAAGCATCTAATGCCGTGATGGCGAACCTTGGCAGTCCAGATATTCTTGGGCTTCAATTCCCAGAAGCCCAAGCTCCCGTGAATCCACACGAATGGGTTTGCTGCAATTCATCTGGCCCACACCGCCCTCATCACTCTCAGAAGCGGAAGTAAAACGCCCCTGTATGGGCACATTTTACTCCCGCTTCTGGGAGCGACGAGGGTGGCACGGACCAGATGAATCGCAGCAAACCCATTCATGTGGGTTCACAGGAGCTTGGGCTTCTGAGAATTGAAATCCAAGAACATCTGGAGTGCCAAGGTTCGCCATCACGGATCTAATGTGTTGAAGCTCTTGCAGCAGTGATTATCACCTTTTAAATCTTCAGATGTTTTAGACTTCAACTCCCAGAAGCCCCAGCTGGCAATAGTCCATGGTGAGGAATTCTAGGATTTGACTGAACCATGTCCCAACTGCAGCTGCTCAGCATAGGTGCTTGTTACTCTGTATAGCTCTGTGTAGTCATAAATGTCATAATGAATACATGCCAAAATACAAAATAATGAGTGGCAGAATGAGTCTTGATGAATGCTTAATGCTTGGAAGTAATTCCAAAATCCCTGTGCTCATATATGCCATCAATACCCCAGCCCAAATGATACCCAGTGGCAGCCATATATTTTGGATGCTCTTTGGACAAAGTACCAGGCAAGCAATAAACTATCATGCCATGGAAACAGAAATGATTTAGAAATATAAGCTTGGGAAGCTAGACATCTCAGCCTCACTCTCTTTCTTCTATAGTGTTTCTTACAAATATTTTCTGTACACCCACTTGCAAACAATTGTTCCATACTTCAGGGAATTTAAAAAAGACAAAAACACAAAGAAAAGTAGGATTGGGTTTACTGGAAGAAGCAGGCCTTTCAGCAGCCAGAATCCATAAACAAGGCTTTGTGTAGATTATTAACTTATTTGTGTCTTAAAATAATTATTGATTTTTTTCCATCACAAATGAGGAGTGGGGGTAAATTACAGGTGGTATGAAACTGGAGAAGTAACTGAAAAGTATTGCAGCAGAAGCCCCCTATCCACCCCTGTTTATTAAAGTATGCAGTTCTGTACAGTTATTATATAATTTGGCTGACAGAAAAATGTCATCAGATCTCGAGCATGAATGTAAAATTTAATTCAGAACTCTTCTGAATTAAAGGTGAAGCTTCTTTGCCCAAATTAAAGATAAAACTTTTTTTAAAATCTTAATTAATTGGGCATGCAACTTCTGAATGTTTGGAGATAATCAGATTTTTGTAAATGTACTTTTATACAGGGATATACAGTAGTATGCACAATGCAAACATCATATCCATTATGGAAACCACATGCATCTAAAGAAATAAAAATAAATTATACAGCATAGAACCAATTGCCAATTGATTCTTTTAAAGAAAATGTCTTATCCGCTGCAATTTCATCACATGGACCAAGTATATCTTTTTATTTGTCTATTGTTTCAAGAAACTATTGTGGGGATTTATTATTCTGGGCAGATGACAAACCAAAAAATAAAATATACACATACCACTCATCCCATATGTTAGTGTTCAAGGAATGAAGAAGCAGACGAATGAAGTAGTGAAATTCAGTTCTTTATTAGTGGAGTTTGAACACAGTTTGGATGGGGCAAAACTCTGACTTATATACACTATAAACAGTAACAGTAACAATAATACAACAAGCCCATTGGCTAACAGAGTGTGCACATTTTCGATCCACTTATTTGCATAAGAATAGATACATGAGAAAAGAGACATTCCGCTCCTGTCAGAAAACACAGTTAACATACATAACTGCTGTTACTATCAGAGAGTCAGTGTATAAGTAGGATTTGAGCACTGAACCAAAATTTGGGAGATTAGGATTCTTGTTTCTGCTGAGCCATTTAAACTCATCAGAGGCCTTGTCCTTCCCACCTTCAAAGCCTGCCCTATGGCAAAAAGGTTTTTGTGTGGAAAGAGTGGGATGGAGGAAAGCCATGCAAACACCTTGAGTGTGTGTGTGTGTGTGGGGGGGGGGTTGTTTTAAGGGTTTTTTAATTGTTATATCTGTATATTGGTTTTAACTGCAGTGGCTCAAGTAGGTAAGACGCTGACTGGGAAGCGGAAGGTCAGCAGTTCGATTCCCGAGTACTGCAGGACGGAATGAGCTCCCGTCTTCATCCCAGCTCCTGCCAACCTAGCAGTTCGAAAGCAAGAAATTGCAAGTAGATAAATAGGGACCACTTCAGTGGGAAGGAAACAGTGTTCTGTGCGCTCCAGTGTCTAGTCATGCCTGCCACAAGACCACGGAAACGTCTGCAGAAGCAGACAGAACCACAGAGATGAGCACTGCACCCTAGAGTCGGATACGACTAGCTTTCGAGCAAGGGAAACCTTTACCTTTACCTTTACCTTTACCTTACCGCCCAGAGTCCTTTGGATTGGGCGGTATATAAATCTATTAAATTAAATTAAATTATCAGACAAAAGTTTGCATAAATGAGTACAGTAATTAACTAAATTAATTAAATAAGTACCACCAGTATTGTCTACATTTTTATATCCCACTTGCTCCAAGGAGCTCATGACAACAACCATTAATGAGATCATCTCCCTCACAATAACCATTTAAGAGTGGTTAGCCTAAAAGACAGTGACTAGCTTAGACAATAAGCTTCATGACTGAGTAAACATTTGAAGCTAGATCTCACAATCTAATGTCAGCATTCTTGAACTGAAAAACAGTGGATGATTGTTGCTGTTCAGATGCACGGTCAAGTCCGACCCTTTGTGACTCCATGGACCATTGTGCACCCGGCTCCTCTGTCCTCCACCATCCTTCCCAGCCCTCTCAGATTTATGCCCATTGTATTGATAATGCCATCTAGCTACCTCATCCTCTGGCTGATGTTCAATAGTACTGTAAGTCAGAACTTGAGTGGACCCACTGAATAAGTGAAGATTTGGTAACTCAGTTCCTCTAGAAGATCCATTTGATCCTATGGCCTTACTCTAGTTTTGACTTACTACTAGATTTCAGCCAATGTGCTGGTTCAAGGCACCCTGTTCTTGGCTATTCACTTATTTTTCCCTCTATCACCTCAGTTTTTGAAAACACAATCTTGTGCCTACCTAACATTGGAAATCATTTTTTCCTCCAGTTCAAAGATGAGTAAAGTTTGTGAAGGAGGACCTCCCAGGCCTGCAATTCTATTAGGTGTGATAGGTTTTCCCCCTGAGGAAGACACTGACTGGGAAGCAGAAGGTCAGAAGTTCAAAACCCGAGTACTGCATGATGGAATGAGCACCCGTCTCTGTCCAAGCTCCTGCCAACCTAGCAGTTCGAAAGCAAGAAATTGCAAATAAATAAATAGGAACCACTTCGGTGGGAAGGTAAACAACGTTCCATGTATTTCGGTGTCTAGACATGCCTGCCACATGACCACAGAAACATCTGCAAACACAGACGGTGCTGTCTCTAAACAGAGATGAGCACTGAACCCTAGAGTCAGATATGACTGGCTTTCAAGCAAGGGTTTATTTATTTATTTTGCTCATTTATATCTCACCCTCCTGTTTGGAACACCACTCAGGGTGGCTAACAACAAAAAGGGAAAGTGGAGCGGGGGGGGGGGGGATACAATGAATAAAATACAATATAAAACACTTTAAACCACAAGAGTTAAAAAATGATCCAAAACCCCCAGCTAAAATCAGCATTAAAATACCCCAACAAACAAATACTCATTAAAAGACAACCCTACCCTCCCTCCACCCACATTAAAATAGTTACCAAACCAGGGAAGATCCCTCAACCAGGCTAAACCAGCCAGTGGGCTTGGGCGGTGGAGTCAAGCATACCCCACACCCGCTGACATAGCCATGTCTTCAGCATCTTTCTAAAAAGGGAGTAGTTCCGTCTGGAGACGCAGCTCAGGTGGTAAGAGGTTCCACAGGGCTGGGGCAGACATGGAAAAGGCTCTCTTCCTGGTCCTAGTAAGATGTGTTTCTTTCACTGATGGGACCACCAGTGAGCCCCTCCTGTCTGCCCTAGTAGGACGGGCTGAACTCCTTAGGGCGATGCAGTCTCTTAGTATCCTGATCCAATGCCATGAAGGGCTTTAAAGGTCAAAACCAGCACCTTGAATTGCACCCAGAGACACACTGGCAACCTTTACTTCAACCTTCTATCTGTTGTGTAAATAATCAAACACCTTTATCACCCATGCCATTTATTTTTTGAGACCTCATCACATTTAAAAACAATTTGAAAACTTTAGACTAAAAAGAAGAAAATCACACTTCAGATGCAAAAACCACATATCTCATTCTAAACCTGTAAATAAATATTCACTAGCCACGTCTCAAACTTTTGAGTATTCCCAAATGCAGCGATGATGTCACTGGGAATACAGGCAGTACATCTGGAAGAACCCTTTAATTCTATCATCTGGTTCTTGTTCCTTTATTAGAAATCCAATAAATATGCACACAGCTTTACACGTACCAAAATAATAAAAAGACTGCTGAGACAAGTACATTTAAAAACCTTCATAGCTAAAAAGAGTTTAAGCAGAATTGAACAGCTGCATTTGTAATTTTTCTTCCAGAAAATACTGTAAGAGACTTAATTGTACACCTTTTTCCTTTTGAGTATGAGTAGCTGCTAGCCAACACTCAGTCTTGTAAACACAGACAGTTTGTTAAGTTTTCTTGAGAATCTTGCCTATTATCAGTACAAGTGATCTACCCCAGTCTGCAGTTTTTATAATCAATTTCCTTTATGGCCTTCATTTATTTTATTTTTCATGTAGAGATGACTTCTTGCTAGATGTTAATAGCCTATATGGGTACACAGAAAGAGCCTCTTCCAAGATTGTGGTATTTTTAAACCACAATCGGACATTCTCAGGGCAATGACCACCTTGTAACAGCTAATCTTTCTCACACTAGGTCAGGCAAAAGCATGTGTTCCCAAACTTTTCACGCCATGGGCCTGTCACATGGTTGAGCAGGCCAGTCACATGGTTCCTACTGCCATAAAACATATCCTTGGCTGTCGTAAATGTGTTTACGACAGCCACGTGTGTATTTACGGCAGCATTTGCGTATGTGCAGATGCATCCGTTTCTGCTTCCGGTGTCGGCAAGGATGGTTGTGGGCCACATGAAATGGTGCCATGGCCAGATCCAGACAATGGGCCATAGTCAGAGCCATAGCCAGGGGGTGGCCAGGGTCAGCTTGGCCCACCCTGAGTTAGCAGTTTGCCCAACCTGGCAAGGTGCAGTTTGCCATAGAAATGCATTGAAAAGAGGCTTTGTTGCCCAGCCTGAAAAAATATTTGCCCACCCACATCTAGAATCCTGGCTATGGCCCTGGCCGTAATTTGGCTCCCCTGGGCAAAAGGAACTACAGAATGAACTCCTTAAAGATGGCTTCATTTTGCCAGTTTCACATCCAGCCTAGACATGGAAGAAGAAGAATAGCCCATTTCAGGCAATTTTGTATTGATGTTTTGTGTACAAAAGATAAAGATCAGCTGTGACACATTTTTGTTCAATCTGTTCTGCTTGCATAAATTGTCCATGTTTGGGAACACATTCAGATAAATTTATCTTTAAGTGGAGATCAGGTTTTACCCACAGTGGAAGGAGCTAAGGCTGGATTGAGAAGACAGTCACTTAGATGACTGGCCAATCTGTCATTTTTAGAGTAGATAACTGAGCAGCTGGTTGCATGTCAGTGTCATACAATCCTGGGTAATAGTGACTCTATAGACTTATTTTAGTGTGACACTAGGCTTGAGTGTAGCTTGAGTAGAAGCTGTTTTAATTGTTTTGTGGAATGACCTCTGCTGGGGAAAATTACAAGGAAATGCAAATGTTTTGTTCTTCAGGGATGCATATACATTTTACCCTTAAAGCAGTTTGATACCACTTTAAGAGTCATGACTCCACATCCTATGGAATTCCAGAATCTGTAATCAGATAAGGTACTCAGAATTCTTTGCTAGAGAGCTATAATGCAATTTCTGTACTATAACATTGTAAGAACTACATACCCAGGATTCTGTATGGTGGGGCGATGACACTTAAAGTGATATCAGATGGATAACCACATATATAAATATATTCCTGGACCTCTCAAAAGGTTTCACTCATATCAACCATGATATGCCTTTCTGGATAGACCAACTGTTGTGTCCAAAGCTTAATTCCTTTTCAAAAGTAAAACCGTGCTGAAAATAAAGCATAGAAGTGTGCCATTGTAAAAGGCACAAAATTCAAATACATGTCAGCGCGATAAATGTTGAACTTTGTTCGTCCTCCGGAAGCCCGCCAAAATGTATCTAGTTCTGTAACGGTCAAATCACTGTATATATAGAGGCCACCCCTGTACATAGTCCCCAATCCGAAGAATGAGCTGAATAAAGAATCACTGAGTTTAAGCAGATCCTGCTGGTTAGAATACTTCTTGTTCCGGACTCAACACCAACTGCACTGGAGGCTCTTCCACAGTAGTTCCATTACTATTGGACAACCATGTCAAGAAGGTTGTGCTGGAGGATTCTTGCTGTGTCTTATGGAGACTTCACTTTTGGATTCCCTCCTACAGATACATAATATATATGAGATTAAGGAGCAGGGCAAAAATGTGGCAGCTCCATCCCAGCTTTGCTGGCAGTATCACTCAGTACATGTTAATTGGGAAGAGAGATATATACAGTAACTGAAAATGGGTCTGTCATTACTCAGCCATCATTCTACATTGCTGAAAACATAATATATCCCTATCCTCCATTGTGTAAAATGCTTGCACAATATTTTGGAGACAGTAGTGCAAAGTTGGTCCTGCCCGTCCAAAAAATTAATTTCTGGTAAAGTTCAAATATTCTGGACAAATTACAACCAGGTGCACAAAATTCCTAACTCTGTTTTTCAACAATTCAACTCAACATAAGCACTGTGTCTGATCCCCATGCTTTTGAGCAGTTAGTTGACTTTTTAAATCATGTTACTGTCTTTAAGATTTAAGCAAACCTTTAAACATTGAGCATATTGGGTTTTCCTCCTTGGACAATTTCAAGGAACACACTTTGGCTTCCCCTGAAAACATATATTTTTATAAATCTAAGGGATGCATTATTGCCCCTTACAAGTCATCTTGAACATAGTCAACTCAGTTTGGTCTAATCAACAAACAGCATGAACTGGATCACCAAGGGATTGACAAGAGTCAGGAACAGCATTTAGCACTTTACTGACCTTGAGTCCACCTTTTCAAAACTCCTTCTGGAACCACAATTTTTCCAGCCATTTTCAAGTGATTTTTTCACCTCCTCCTGAGAATAGAACACCTGATTGACCACTAATGTTAGAGCCAAATTCTCTCAATAGGAAAAAAGAGACTGCTAATAGTCAAAAGGAAAGAAACTATATTTCAAAAGTTACAGATAAATATTTCAGTATACTGTATTTTTAATGTATAGAATGTTACAACCATTATTTAGAGTTTTAGACACTGTGTTTGTTCTTAACTAAAAAAAACAAAGACATCACAGAAACAGGCAAACAAAAATACAGAAAAGCAGGGGGGCAGAACATTTGAAAATCCATAGCCATCTGTTAAATTCATTTCAATGCCAATACCTGTACATAACATTTATTAATAATATGCTAAGGATTAATGGTCTATGCAGCAAAAATGATGACAAAACTACCAATAAAAGGATACAGTAATTATTTCCAAGGCATCACCTTTCTTTTGTATTTTCTCATGGCTTAAAAATATGATAGTATCAGTTTATGATCTTGCTAACTTGGACCTGGAAAATGGAAGCAATTTGTGATACTGTCATACTGATAAGCAACTTTCAATATGTGGGTATTTACATATTGCAATTTTTCTGATTTCCGTTCAGTGATGTCCTACTCAGTTACCAAGTGATTTTGAACTGGAGACATTCTATCTAATTAAAGAATCCTTTGTGGGTTCCCTTCACTTACTTCATCAGTATGAACAAACTAGAGCTATACCTTGACACAGTAAAATTATTACTTGAACTATAAAAAATTTATTTGAGTGGAAGAAGACTTATATAATACTTAATAGGCCAAAAATATGAGGATGGCTGATACCTTTATTATATGAAAAACCATCACAGTTTCACCCATTCTTGTCTCTGTATTGTATCACACAGCGTTCCCCACCCCCATTTGTAGCACACAACATTACCCTCCCCCATTTTAATCTAAATATTTTTACTCCTGGTGAGCTTTTCCATCGTTTTCTAGGTATAAAATACTTAGAAGTGATTTACCATTCCCTTGTTCCAGAGCAGTATTCCCCAACCTTTGGTTTTTGGACTTCAATTTCCAGAAACCCATGTCAATTCCCCAAAGCATTGATCAGCCTGATTTAGGCTTCTGAAAGTTAAAGTCCCCCTGTGGGGTGTGGGGCCCATATTGAGAACCACTGTTCTAGAGGTTTCCTGGGACTGTGAAGCTCATCTATAGCCACACGAGCTGCCTGACTCTTCTCCTGGAAGGCACAGTGGAGAATCAAACACCCATCCTCTAACTTCACAAACATATGCATAATCCATCTAAAGTACTTCACCCAATATGAACAACATCAATAGACAACAACTTTCCAGGAGTTCAAATAAAATTATTTCCTGACTAACTCTGGAGAGCATATCTTGGACCTTCTGCCTGCAAAACAGCTGCTCTACCGCTGAGCTTTGGCCATTTCTGTATCACTCTTATCCATGCTGCTGGTGATCTAAACAAGAAAACAACTTTGATATCATCTCATAGGTGGGGACCCACTGCTAGCAGCCAGATCAATGTAAAATCTTTCCAGAAGTCATTTCTTATTATCCCTAAGTGACAGGGCTTTCTGTCATTCCACTTCTGATAACATTTAGCTCAGGGGCAACAGAAAGGGCTGCAAGATGAAGATGTCAGCCAATTCTTTTACCACCACTGCTGTTCCATTTGACCCATTAATCTCTCTCTGGGCCCCACAGCAAATGCTGCAAAATACAGCACCTTTAGAAGTCAGTTGTTCTAAAAAAAATAAGAGGATAAAGTATCCTTTTCCAAAAGGCAAAGAAGCTGTTGTTCTGATGGTCAGGGTATGACCTGCTAATAGTCTACTAGCATAGTTTGCCCGGCCTTGCCAGGCAGTTTTTTGTGTGTTTTTATGGTTAAGGGTGTTTTGGGTGGTGGTGTTTTGAATTTGTGGTTTTTGAATTTACTTGATTTATCTTATTTATTTATTTCTTATTTTGATTTTTAAAATATTTTTGAATGTCTTTTACTCTTCCGGCCTCTAGGTGAGGCTGTGTTTAAGAGTACTGCAATTTTCTTTCTTTGTTCAGTTCTGTTCCGGAGGCATGGAGGGAGGACATGTTTGATGAGTGCTCTTGATTCTTTATTCTGTTTTTATTTTGTTTTGATTTTGGGGTATTGGGCTGGGGGGTTTAAGTAGAGAGTTTCTACTTAAACCCCCCAAAGTGTTTCTGCTTGTTCTTTTGTTTTTATTTTGGGTTTGAGATGTGTTTAATTGTTTTGATTATTTCTGGCTATTTATTTTTCTGATTTCTTCCGTATTTATTTGTATAATTTGTGATATTATTGTTTGTTGAGTTAGGTATTTTCATGTTGTAGATAGGTGTTTTTAGTGAGTTTTTATTGTTTTTCGGTAGCCTTTGGTATTACGGGTGTTTTTTGTTGAGTTTGTGGTTTATTGTTGTGTTGTTCATTAGTTTTATTTTATTTATTTGTTTATTTATTTGTGTTTTATTTTTGATGCTTGGCGTTTTGGTTAACTGTTTAGTTTTGTTGTTGTTGTGTTTTGTGGGGTGAAGAACGGCCTGTTTGTTGTTTCCTCTTTTCCCCATTGCTGCTGTTTCGAAATTAGGTTTTGATGCAGTGATGGGGAAAAGGAAGAGCCAGCAATCAGCTCGCTCTTCGTCCGGTAAGGTTTGTTGGTCGGTCAGGAGAAAAGGAGGCAGAGAAGAGCTATCTTCTTCATGATGGTTCTCTCCTCTTGGCCTCATTTTTCCCTGGCTTACCTAACAGGAGATCGGCAGGCAACAATCCGTAAGGGGTGGTGTTCTTCCTTGTAGATTGCTGGCTGCTGCTTTTCTATTACCTCCACCGCTGTTTCGTGCTAGTTCTCAAAACAGCAGTGTGGGTAGTACAAAGGCAGCATCCAGCAATTCATCAGGGAGGGTGCTTCCCCTGATGACTTGCTGCCTGCTGTTTTTTTCCCCACCCCAGCTCAACTTACCTTGAGGCCGGTGTGGAGGAGAGGGAGTCGCTCTTCTCCACGTTGCTCTGGGAAAGAAGGCCGGCGGTTGTCTCGCTGTGTTGTTTTGTGGGTTTGGGTTAGCGAGGCTGTGAGGCGCTGCGTCCGCCTGTGGTGGCCTTGCATTCCCGTTGCAGGAGGCACTGCATCTGCTTGCAGCAGCCTTGCATTCCCACTGCATGAGGCGTTATTTTATTTTATTTTTTGCGCACCAGCTTTTTCAGTGTTCTGTGCGCTTGCGCCCTTCAGCCTGATTGGCTGAAGTGGTCACGACACGAAGGACGCTGGGGCTTGAAGTTTTGTTTCTTTTGTTCACGTTTGTGCAGTGGTTTTTTTCTGTGGCTCATTTTGTATTGGGTGTGCCGGCTTTCCCAATGTTCTGCTTGCTCTTGTCTGTCAGCCTGATTGACTACTTCCGGTAAGTAGTCTTTGTTTCTTCATTTCTGTTCCGTTCTCGTGGAGAGAGGACGAGCTGGTGAGTTCTCTGGTTTTATTTATTCTGCGATTTTTCTTTGTTTTGAATTCGTGGTGGTGGGCTGGGAGGTGTTTCTGTTTGTTCTTTTTTTTTAATAGTAGCATTTCTATACTGCTTTTTTCGCTCAAAAGCAACTCAAAGTGGTTTACAGAGTCAACATAAATAACAAGAGCATATCAATAAATAGCCGGACATCATACAGAAACACAATACAAAATTAAATACAATTCAGCATATCACAAAAATTTCAATACAGTTCAACATCATAATATCAATAATATCAATTACAGTGCAGCCCAGGTGCTCCAGCTTCCCCATGGCCAATGCCGGACCGAGGAAGGAGCTCAAAAAGAGGTGGCAGCGGCGGGAGTTCATATACCTGCAGCATTGCAAGCCCAGGAATTTCGACTTCCCCGTGGCCAATGCCAGACTGGGGAAGCTGCACCGATCGCCCCACAGTTAGAGCCAGCCTCTCCAGGATGAGCCACAGCTGGGCTCCCAACTCCCATGGCTGACCGTGCCGATGGGACTAGTCTGGGTGGCATCCTCGGGCCCATGGGCTCCTTTTACCTTCCCCGCCAGTGAAGGGGCGGGGAGGCGCAGCTCACGGCAGCATCTTCGAGCCCAACGGGGCTCCTTTTACCTTTACCTTTGTTTTGGTTGGGCTTTAGATTTGTGTAATTGGTTTGTATATTTCTGGTTTTGTTTATTTTTGTGATTTCATCAGTGTTTATTTGTGTAATTTGTGGCAGTTGTATTGTTAGAGTTAGGTATTTTCATGTTGTAGTTAGGTGGTTTGTCTGTGCTTTTGTGGTGTTGTGGGTGTTTTGTTTGTGGATTTTGTGGTTTCCTTTTTTTGTTTATTAATGTTTTTTTATTATTTATTTATTTATTTATTGTTTTATTATTTTTTATTAAATTTGGTGTTTGTTGTTGGTGTGTTATTTTGCATGAAGAATGGGCTGCCTCTCGGTTCCTCTTTTCCCCATTGCTGCTTCGAATTTTGGTTTTGATGCAGTAATGGGGAAAAGGAGGAGCCGGCAGTCAGCCCGCTATTCCCCATGTAAGGTTCATTAGGTAGGTCAGGGGAGAAGGAGGCAGAGAAATGCTATCTACCTGACGATGGTTCTCTCCTCTGTCTCCTTTCTTTCTTGGCTTACCTAACCGGAGATCAGCAGGCAGCGATCCGTAAGAGGTGGTGCTCTTCCTTGTGGATTGCTGGCTGCTGCTTTTGTATTACCTCCACTGCTGTTTCATGTTAGTTTTCGAAACAGTGGTGTCAGAAGTACAAAGGCAGCAGCCAGTCATTCGCCAGGGAGGGTGCTTCCTCTGATGAACTGCTGCCTGCTGTTGGTTTTTTTCCCCACCCCGGCTCAAGGTACCTTGAGGCTGGCGGTGGTCTCGCCATATATTCAGCGGGGTAGCGTGGAAGAGAGGGAGTCCCTCTTCTCCCCACTGCTCTGGGAAAGAAGGCCGGCGGGTGTCTCGCTGTGGTTTTTTGTGGGTGTTTGTTTTGTGAGGCTGTGAGTATCTTGCCGTAGTTTTTTGTGGGTGTTTGTTTTGTGAGGCTATGAGGCACTACGTCTGCCTGTGGCAGACTTGTGCTCCTGTTGCATTTTTTAATTTTAATTTTCACGCGCTGGCTTTCTCAGCATTCTGCACGCTCACAGCAAATAGGATGCTGGGACTTGGAGTTTTGTGTTTTTTGTTTGCATTCGTGCGGCGGATTTTTTCCTATGGCTCGATTTTAATTGGCCATTCCGCGTTTCCCAACGTTCTTTTTGCTAGCGCCTCTCAGCCTGATTGGCTGAGGCACAGCGCAGAGGACATTGAGAAGTGAAATTATTTTCCTTTTTTCGCATTCTGGGGCTCTTGCCCCACTGGCGCCTTCGGCAACCCTGCAGTAACCTGTGGGCCGGGTTCGGGCGAGTGCAGGAAGCTTGGTATGGGATAGGATGGATGGGTGCAGAAACTTATAGCACATTCCAATGGTTAACCCTTGGATTGATAGGTATAGATTGGTCTACAACAGCAAGGACTGGTCTACATTTTCGGAGAAAACAGCTGGTATATGCTGTTGGAACCATAGACTTCCCATGCCTTCCCATGTCATTACAAATTTTTACATAGAAAGTGAGCATGAGCAGCAGAAGAATTTCAGGGTAGTGGCAGAGAGAGGGAGTTTATGATATGGGTACACATTCAACATGGTTGCTTTCCCCAAGCATTCCAGACCCATGACGGTTGTACTACTTGTATTTCTGGAATTTATAAACCAGGTCCAAATTAAACAAAACACATTAAACAAAAGGAGGCGGTGTTCCAGTTAAAACAGCGTTACGGAGTTGAATTATAATTGTTTACAGTGCCAGAATTTCAGGAATCCCATATGCTCTTGTAGTTGAAAGCTATCTATCTATCTATCTATCTATCTATCTATCTATCTATCTATCTATCAGCCTTAACATATGTCACTCCCAAGTATACTACTTCAGGGTTGCTTCACAAGACCACCCTTTATGACATGGTGAAACAAAACTAGATTTTTTTTTAACCTGCTTACTATTTTGGGCAGAAAGCAACTGAATTGTATCCCCCATTTGGCTAAGGAACTGCACTAGCCACTTAGGCTCAACCCTCTCATGAGGCTAGATGAACTCGTTATTTTAAGAAGATCAGCAAGAATAGTAGAGCATTCCTTCTTTACAGGAGAGCTCCTTGCCTTTCCTGTCCCCCTTGATGCTCCCACTGATGGTGCTAACAGTTATCAGGCAATCATAGGCTGAAGCCTTGTCACAGATCTTGGGCAAGATAACATCACCTAGGCCTTCTGGGATAGTAAGCGGCAGGATGTTCAAACCAAGTGTTCTCTCGCACATCTTCTGACTTTCTTAAGTATTTCATCAAACTGAGGGTGGCACACTACAGCACCAACAGACATGGACAGTTGAGCCCAGTCTTGCCACACTCAGGAACCAAGGTATGCATGGAGTAAGGTAAAGGTAAAGGTCATCCTTGCTCAAAAGCCAGTCATATCTGACTCAAGGTTTCAGTGCTCATCTATATTCACAGGCAAAGAGCCATGCTGTCTGCATCTGCAGATGTTTCTATGAACATGTGTCAGGCATGACTAGACACCGGAGTGCACGGAATGCTATTTACCTTCCCACCAAAGTGGTACTTATTTATCTACTTGCAATTTCTTGCTTTCAAACTGATAGATTGACAGAAGCTGGGACAGAGATGAAAGATGACTCCATTATGCAGCACTCAGGTCTGGAACGGCTGATCTGCCGGCCTTCCAGTCATCAAGTTCAGTGTCTTAATCACTAAGCCACCACTGTCCCTTATGCATGGAGTATCTCACTATAAATGAGTAAGCAGGCACAGTCTAGAGACATGAATACTCTCTTCTTTTTCTCCTGTTCATTTCCTTTTTCATTTATGAGATACATGGCTTTATTAGCAATCTTCTCCTGCAGCAAACATCAGAACTGTTTTACAGCATTCAGTGTTATATATATATTTCCAGAAATCCGGATGCTTTGATGTGGTGGGGGGAAAAACAGAAGGTTGAGGAAATCATGAAATACAACATTATACAGTTATATGAATAAATGTTAAGTGATACCTTTCCTTATCTGAAACTGAAACATTTCAGAGAATGAGACAATGCCTTTTATAAGAGACACTCTTTACAGCCTAAAGATATATGCATAAAGTGTAAGATTTTTGCCACAGTTCAGAGAGGATCATATTGAGTCAATACTTAAACCAATTTGAATCTCAGTTTTGCTTGGAAGATATGAAGAGTGCTTTCTCCTCAACTCTGAATAAATATGATATAATCCGTTAGCAGTACCAAGCAAGAGCTACATTAACTTGAATATTGGAGTGGCAGGCAGAGGAAACTACTCTTTTGAGATAAATCATGTCCATATTTCTTATTGTTAGAATTCAGCAGAGCACTGCACTGAGGTAAGAAAGACAATAAGAACCCTAATTATAAATAACTAAAATGGACCTGCAGGGATTTATGGCTGCCCCTTCATGTCTCAAGTCCAAAGGCAAGATTTCTCTTCTGCCCTGACCTGAAGAGTATCAAGAAAGAAATGTGAGAAGAAACAAAGTGACATCAACAATTCTTATAAATCAGTCTAGGTCAGTGATGATGAACCTTTTAGCGACTGAGTACCCAAACTGCAACACAAAACCCACTTATTTATTGCAAAGTGCCAACACAGCAACAGGGGAGGAAGGAAACACTCCCATTGGGTTGCTGGGCAGAGGAGCAGGCTGAACTCTGTGCTGAGGGGAAGGAGGAAGCACTCCTATTGGGCTGCTGGGTAGAGGGGTGGGGTGAGCTCCGTGCTTGGGAGGGAGGAAGTGCTCCCATTGGGTTGAAATGATATCTGCATATAACAAAGAGGATAAAACATAGTCTAGGAAAAATAACTAGATCCTTCTCTCTCTACCTATTCCTCCCCATGTGTCTTCTTCAGTGAAATCTGGGTTGGATTCTGTGACTTCCAGTATAGTATTAGCAGGTAAGATTTGAAGGTCCAATTCCCATGCTGGTGCAAGTTAAAATATTTCTCATTTAAAACACTAATTACTGGCACAAAATCATCTATGCTATCACATTCCATTAATTATGACTCTAGACTTTGGAATCATATTACACACACTCATAAAAATAATCATTAAATTCAATTCATCAAAATACCTCTGGTTTATGAATATGGTGCTTCTGTATTCATAATTCAAAAATGCCAGGAATGGCCTGATATTGCTGCACAATATGGTGCCCACATAGTCAGAAAGAAAAACGATGTCAGATTTTACATAGAAAAGGGAGGCCTGAATGTCTACAACACCAAGAGCCACAGGCAAGATAGTCTACAGGATATTCTCTTGTCCTCAGTACCATTTATACTTTTTGAAAAATCCTCATGCCAATTGCTTTGTGTGGGTGGGGAGTGGTTAACTGATGAAAAAAAGACTCAGCCTCTAGGATTTTCCCTTGTTTGGTGTCTTTATATTATGTGAATAGTACTATTCTCTATGTCAGTGGTTCTCAACCTTGAGCGCCCAGTTGTTCTAGTAAGAGAAAGAATAAACCGTTTGCAAAGCAATGTAGTCCAAGGAAAATACTTTTGTCTTATTTTCTTTTTTATTACTATAATAAAGGTAACTGAAAATCCTTCCTTCAGGTAATAAAAGTCTACAAAATAAATGCGATCTTTTTCTTCAGAGAATTTCAAATGTAACTAAGTAATGTTCAATAATTCAATAATCTTCTTAGTATTTAACTCAAAAAGTGCAAAAAACAGCAACTTGGGAACAACACAATTTTTTACAGACACCTAAGCCGTTCCGGTATACAGGCTTTTCCCGACAGCTTCCTCAGGGTGTTCTATAATATTAAAGCATAAAAAACAATCAGAAAATTCTGAATTACAATCCCTATATCATCAAAATTATACTACACAGGCATATTAAGTATTTTTCTAAAATGAACAGAATAGTGGTCCGTTATTAGTATTTGCTGTTAAAAATTACACAATTTTAACGGTGAAGTTCACTCCAACAAAGGTAAGATATAAAATATATTAATATAATAGCTGAGAAATATGAATGTTCCATAACTATTACAAGAATTGCGAAGTACATACCTGATTGATTTATAAAGTGATTCGATTGCGCCAAAAAACCTCAACAGTGCTCTTTAGTGTGCTATGGCATTAAACTGATTGGCTGACCCACTCAAATGTATACAAAAAATTGTGTAAAAAAGCACTTAATACGTAATCCTAATGCTGACTCACAGTATGGCTCCTTAAAGTGCACCCTCATGGTTACAATACTACAGGAAGCTTGGAGAGTCTATGTCTTGGTTAAGCCCAGAGGGTTCTAAAGTGCCAAATAAATGTTCGAAAAAGCCCCCCATTGTAGAAGGTATTTTTCAATGTTAAATTTCTCAAAATGATGAAAGGTGGCTTTTTCCAGTATGACAAATTGCAAGTCATCCTCAAAATGCTTTTTCTCTAAGAAGTGTGACACCAACGGGGCATGGAGTGTTTGATTTTGTATTTTAGAGCGATGCTCTGTAATCCGCTGTTTGATTTGGCGTGTCGTCATGCCCATGTAATGTTTGCCACGTGGGCAAATTATCATATACAGGATGTGGGATGAGTTGCAGTTTGTAAAACTCTGCAGGACATGAGAAAAGTTTCTTTCAGGGCAATCGACTACCTTGCTTTCTATGGAAAACTTGCAGACTGAATAGGTAGAGCACAGATAATGGCCCCAGATGATTTTCTTGATAGGTTTCAATTGGTGTCCTGCATCAGAATAAGACAATAAGACAAAAGTATTTTTCTTGGACTACATCGCTTTGCAAACAGTTCATTCTTTCTCTTACTATTATTCACCATTTGGCCATCATTGTCTTGACCCAGAAATCTAGGCCAGCACATCCCATGGTGAGAGATTTTAGGAGTTTTAGTCCAAGAACATCTGGGAACCATCACTCTATGTGAATGTAGACCATCTTGACTGCTGCCATTGGTGTTGTCATCATTCATGGCTGCCTTATATAAAGTTTGGCATTCCTTTTTTGGCTCAATATTTTAGCCCCTGCAGCTTATTTTTTTTTTTTTAAATCTTTCAAGAAAAGCAAGATTTGTCTTTTCAATTTACATGAGCTATTTTAAAACTGAGAATATAAAAGTTGCTTGTTTCTGCAAGGAATGTTTGTCTAAAACTGTTTTACTTTTTAAAAACTCATAACTTCCCAAATTTGGCATATTGCAGGAGCTACCATCTTCTATGTCAGTGAAAATTTGATTTTGATCTAAAGTCCAATGTCAAAATATCAATTTTTTTTTATTGGAGTATCCCAATTTTTAGAATTGCCTTGTAGAATGTTGTTTTGCTCTGCTGCACAAGAACATATCAAAACTAGGCCTATTTTGAAAAGCCTGGTATGCTGGATTGTTGCCGGACCCTCTAGAAATCATTCTTTTGTATCTATGTACTATCAGATAATGGAGAGCCCTTCTACCATAGCTTGAAGAAGTTACTTTTTGAACCATAACACACTGAATCTTCCAGCCAGCATGCCCAATGCCCATTCTGGCTGAGAGAGTTTGAAAATGGTAATACAAAAAGGTACCTTTTCCCCTGCTCCAATGTAGGTCTCTTGCTATATTGGCTTGTGTATACTGCCAACCTAGCAGTTCAAAAGCAAGAAATTGCAAGTAGATAAATAGGGACCACTTCGGTGGGAAGGTAACAGCGTTCCGTGCACTCCGGTGTCTAGTCATGCCTGCCACATGACCATGGAAATGTCTGCAGAAGCAGACAGCGCTGGCTCTTCGGCTTAGAAACAGAGATGAGCACTGCACCCTAGAGTCGGATACGACTGGCTTTCGAGCAAGAGAAACCTTTACCTTTTTATATATATTATAGAGACACAGGCTCACTACCTGCTCTCATTTTGCAAGAGCAAAGTTGAGTATTCAAGCAGCTGGCAGCAAGCTATGTCCCAGAGATCCGAGAAGCCTCTGTAAGCCCTCTGGCAAACAGTTTAATGACTTCAGCTACCCTTTAAATGAAGTGACCAAGCACTGCCAGTTCCTTTGTTATTCATTGTAATAACATTGATCATGATGAGCGCTGTTGGGGTTAATATGGATGTAATATATACCCTTTTAATTATAGAACAAGAAAATCCAATTAGCCCTTTGCTTCATCAAAGTTCTTTGCTAACCATTACTATTTAAACACACAGTATGAAACATTTAAACAAAAGATGTATGTGTGAAGCAAAGCAGGTGCCACCATCATAATAGCCACCTGGCTTTTGCTTCATGTATTTCAATAGGGCCTGTCACAAAGGAAGATATATAAATCAATGCTCAATGATAAAAAAATACTAAATAAAATCCCTGGAGATGTTAGTTTTGTTTATACAAGAGGACAGCAACTGTCTAGACAGGGGTCAGCAAACCTGGCTCTCCAGGTGTTCTTGGACTTCAATTCCCAGAAGCCCAAGTCAGGACACCTGCTGATCAGAGCTTCTGGGAATTGAAATCCAAGAACATCTGGAGAGCCAAGTTTGTTGATCCCTCGTCTATACTCTAAATCTGCTGCTGGAAACATGTGGTGGTCTAGAGTTCATTGGACAACAGTTTCCATCATCCACTGCCTACTGTTGCAATGGATGATGGGACTTGTAGTCTAACAATGTTAGAAAAAACACATATTGTCTACTGTTTCACAGAAAATACCAGAAGAAGCGGAGAAAGAAAAGAGCAAAAGGAAGTCATAGGAAGGATAAACATTTTCAGGAAATTATAGGATGATATCCAGTAGCAAGTCATAAAAAGCATAAGCCCATTGAATCAGTGGGGATTTAGTGAGTCACCATCATAATCTATGTAGGTTCCACTGATTCAGTGGACCTACTCTAGTTGTAATTTACTACTGGATTTTAGTTTTAGAGGAATAACAGCTCAGACAGAAGAGTCAGAAAGTGGCTGCAAATTAATTTGCAGAGTTAAAGGTAGTTTGAATAGTTAAATGAGTCTCATAATGTGTACAGTAAGACCAGGATGGGGGAGCCCAAGCAGTCCCTGCTATTATGTACTGTATGCATGATGGGATTTGAAATAGTTGTGACAGCCCAGAAGTTATTAAGGCTATGGTGGACACACTAAGGATATTAGCAGCCATACCTCAAGTGGTTTATACTTCTATTTCTTCCATGTCTAGGCCAGACATGAAACTACCAAAATGAAGCCACCTTTTGGTGAGTTTATTCTTCAGTTCATTTTAACCTGGCCTAGTGTGAAAATGATTAGCCAGCAACACAAAGTGGCCATTGCCAGGGTATGCCCAAATGTAATTCAAAAATACCACAATCTTCGAGGATGCACTTTCTGTGTACCCCAGTGGGTTGTACTGTGATGTACTGAGACTATATGCAAATGAGATAATCCCATTTATGCTGCAGTTGGCCCCTGCCACAGCAAGCCACAATTTCCAGTCTATGAGCATTGTGTAGCACAAGGAACTAGTAAGCTCCAGATCCTGTGAACAGTGGTTGATGTATCCACAAAATATCTTGTGCTGAGGAAAGGAGAACAGCTACTGTATATTTGCTTTCTCCTATCGTGCCAGCCACTCAGTTCTTCTCAACCCCCATTTGCACAGTTCAAACCACTGAACATGTTTTGCTATACCTTTAAGTCCCATAAATGCTGGATTAAGCACCAAATATGTCTGGAGGTGTAACTGCACCTAGGAATAACTAGTGACTTTTTGTTCCACCCTACAGCTGCATTCCATGCACTCCATGCCTGCCAAATGTCCATGGAAACATCAGCAAATGTAAACAGTGTGGGCTCTTTGGCTATAAACAGAGATGAGCACTGAACCCTAGAGTCAGATATGGCTGGCTTTCGAGCAAGGCTGACTTTTACCTTTACTTATAAATGCTCCCAAGTCACACAGATACCCCTGATTTAGTCTGTTTTAGCATGTTTGTCCAAAAACAGGACACAACCCTAGTTTTTAACATGCCATATAGAGAAATGGACAATTTAATATTCTTATTCTTGTTAAATCTTGTTCTTAAATTGAATTTCATGTTTAAATATTCTGCCTTTCTTTCTTTTCTTTTTTAATTTTATATCACAGATGTTTGTATTTCTTCTTCTTCTGGACTGGAGCTACTGCAGCCTTTCAGACTGCAGAATTCTGGGAACTGGAGCTGAAAAAAGTAAATTGTAGTGTATCCATAACATCACCGCAATCACATTTCTATCACTTTCTGAGTAAAACAAGCATAGGAGAATCACTGAACAGTCTGGTGGAAAAGTTTTTTCCAAATTTTCATCCTATTTTTGAGAAAAGAAATGGAGGAGGTGGTGGAAATTTCATTAGATTCCTCAGAGATGATCCCTATAGTTAACAGCTTTGTTCTTTTTCTCCTACTGATTTCTTTTTCTTGCACTGCAATTGCACCTGGCAGCCATAACAACCGTGTTGGCAGAGTGCCCACCATTTTGTTTCCTCCTGAATGCTGCCTGTCTAAACCCACTCTACTGCATGGTGATGGTGGTCATGTGGAGGCCGCCATACCTCTAAAACAAGTATAGGAGAAATTTTGGAAATAATTTTGCAAAGTGGCTCTCTATTTCCAGCTTAGTCCTTCAAATGGAAATCCTACAAAGCTTGTCTCAAAAGCATCATCTGAGAAATGTTAGGTCACATTTGTTAGCATTCAGCATCATTTCCAGATCCCTCCAAATGTCCTATTCTCAATGTAAACTGTCAGTGGAAGGGGATATTCATGCAGAAGTAATTATACAAACATCCCCCACTTCATTACCTGATCCATCATACTCTAGTTCTAAAAATTGCTCACACAAATAGTATGCAGACAGGTCACGTAACAGCCACCTTAGCAAATGGAGAAAATGCTGTCCTGCAACCAAAAGGTTATGAGTTGATCCTGACCAGGAATTAAGGATGACTCAGCCTTCCATCCTTCCATGGTCAGTCAAATGAGTACCAAGCATGTTGGGGGCAAAATGCTAATTAACTTGTGAACCATCCAGAGAGTGCACTAAGTGCTATGGGCAGTATATGAGCATGATTGCTTTGCTTTGTATAATTATTGTTGTATGGATTTCCCCACCCCCAACTGGATTATTTCTCTGAGCTCTACTGAAGACAACTATATTTCCTGTAGATGCTGGCTGACTAGCTGTTAACTGTGTTTTCTGATAGGAATGGAATGCATCTTTTCTCATGTATCTATTCTTCTGCAAATAAGTGGATCAAAAAATTGCACACTCTGTTAGCCAATGGGCTTGTTGTATTGTTGTTACTGTTACTGTTTATAGTGTATATAAGTCTGAGTTTTGCCCCATCCAAACAGTATTCAAACGCCACTAATAAAGAGCTGAATTTCACTACTTCATTTGTCTGCTTCTTCATTCCTTGAACACTAAACTGGCGACAAAGGTGGGATGGCATCCCCACATGGCAGCAACATCAGCCCATTCGACCCAGCTCATCTAGAAAAATGGGCAACATACGAATGCCGGTTCTGCCACGCAATGGCCTTGCAGAAGATCACCGACTAAGACCAGAAGCGCTCCTGCTTCCTTGCTCAGTGCGGTTCTGAGACGCTTGAGCTGGCAACCCACCTCGTTCTTCCATGGGACATGGATGTGGTGCCGCTCACGGAGATCATGTCCGCACTGAGGAGGCACCTGCAGCCAGAGGTCTCGATCTTCCAGGCCAGGGTGGCCTTCCACAGATGTGAATCCATTACAAACTACACCACGCACTGCACATTGCTGCCGCCCCGTGCTCAGCAAAGTTCACCTTCATCCTCCTCAGCATCACCTGGTTCCACCTCTTCATCGGAGTCCAGCGATGCAAAGGGAAAAGTCCGAGCAGTCCGACAAAAACACCAAGAGCGCCGTGACGATCGGAAGAAGAAATTCCTTCGCAAGTGTGATGGCTGCGGAGGACTTCAGGAAGTGCCCCTTCCACACTGCAGAATGCCACAACTGCGGGCAAAGAGGGCACATTGCTAAGGTATGTCGACAGCAAAAGCAAAGTCCTCCAGCACCTGTGCCCAAGAAGAGTCATCACCACAACACATCCATCGCCAAAGTGTCACTCGAGCCTGAGCCGTGCCAACTGGGCATCATCAGCGAGCGTTTCTTTACAGACCTGAGCCTACAGGACATCCCCTTCAAGATGGAGGTGGATTCAGGTACCACCTTTTCCATAATCCCACAGCGGGAGTTTTTGAGAATTTCCCCTGCCTCTCAGCCCCAAGCTTAAATCCTTTAAAACTTCCCTCCGAGATGTGCAAGGTTGCCAGATTCCGGTCTTGGGGGGTGGGAAATTTCTTGGTTAAATTCAAAAACATTTGCACCTCCTTGCCATTGGTTGTAGTTAAGCAGGGCACTTAACTGTCTTATTGGGACCCAATGTTTTAGGCACCTGGGAATCCGGCTTTCTGGCATTCACGCAATAGACGCTGACCCAATCCGGGACGTTTGTGCTGCACATCCTGAGGTATTCAAAAAGGGTTTAGGTTTATACAAAGGACCTCCTGTCGACTTTGAGCTTGACCCAACCATCCAGCCCATTCAAATGAAGCCACGCCGGGTACCCTTTGCTTTAAAGGAGAAGATAGAAGCCAAGCTGGACAAACTGGTGGAGCAGGGCATCCTAGTGCCGGTGGATTCTGCAGAGTGGGAGACACCAATTGTGACTGCTTTGAAAAGTAAAAGGGAGGTCAGGATATGCACTGATTACAAGTGTACCATCAATAAAGCTATTCACCCGAATGCATATCCTATGCCCGTGGTAAGCCACCTTCTTGCTTCCTTGCATGGAAGGAAAACTTGACCTTGCCCAGGCTTACCAACAATTAACTGTGTCTCCTGCTGCTGCCATAGCCCAGACCATAGTAACACATAGGGGGCATTTAATGTAACTAGACTACAATTTGGGGTGAATGCGGCCCCCGGAATATTTCAATCTCTTGTAGAACATATTTTGAAAGGGTAGCCTGGTGTCCTGCCATATTTTGACGATGTCCTGATCACCGCTAAGGACACCGTCGAATTAGCAACCAGGCTTGATCGAGTCCTGTCACATTTCGAGAGGGCCAGTCTATGTCTCAGAAGAGACAAATGTGTGTGTTTTGGCATGGGAAGTGGAGTTCCTGGGGTACCGCATTACACCCCAAGGTATCATGCCCTCTGACTCCAAGGTGACGGCCGTGCGGAATGCACCCAGGCTGAAATGTAAAGCCAAATTGCAATCATTTCTAGGATTGTTAAACTTCTATCACGCTTTTCTCCATCACAAAGCCTCAGTTGCTGGACCATTACATCGGCTTCTTAAGAAAGATACTGTTTGGCACTGGGGCCATTGCCAGGAGAAGGCATTCCTAGAACTCAAAAGGCTGCTATCTTCAGATGATGTGTTAACTCATTTTGATCCTAACAAGAAAGTTGTACTTGTGTGTGATGCATCCCCTGTGGGGGTGGGAGCTATGTTATGCCATGTACTAAGTGATGGAAGGGAAGCCCCCGTAGCATTCTATTCCCGTTCACTCTCAAAGCCTGAGAAAAATATGCTCAGACAGACAGGGAGGCGTTGGCAATCATGGCAGGCACTAAGAAATTCCATGATTACCTTTATGGAAGGCCCTTTACCATCGTAACTGACCACAAGCCCCTCCTTGGAATCTTTGTGAACGGGAAACCCATACCTCAAATTCTGTCCCCAAGGATGTTGCGTTAGGCAATTTTCCTAAATGCATACAATTTTACTTTGGTACATAGGCCCGGCAAGGACATCAGCCACGCTGATGCCCTGTCACATTCTCCACTGCTAGGGGTCGGGGAAACAGATTGCAAGATCTAAAGCAACCACCAGGTCCTCATGATTGAGGCATTCGACTCGCCCCCGGCCATAGCCAAAGCTATGGCCAAGGATGTAACGTTGACTAAAGTAATGTCTTGGGTGCAAAAAGGCTGGCCTGTCTCTCCTCTAGCCGAGGAATTCAGAACATTCCACTGCAAGCATTTGGAACTGTCAGTGGAACAAGGTTGCCTTCTATGGAGCCAGCGGGTGGTCATTCCTGTCACTCTCAGGAAAAAGGTTTTACATTTACTTCACACAAGTCATCCGGGAATTGTACGTTCCAAAGCCCTTGCCTGTAGATACTTTTTGTGGCCTCAACTGGACCAAGACATAGAGCAGATGGTCGGCACTTGTGCCAGCTGTCAATCTTCTTGCCCAGAGCAATCCCACCTGCCCTCTCAGGAATGGAATTCTGCTAGGGGCCCGTGGTCCAGGTTGCACATAGATTTTGCAGATCCATTTCGGGGTGCCCTATTTCTGTTAGTTGTAGATTCATTCTCTAAGTAGCTAGAAGTAATTAGAGTGCCTAATACCACTTCAGCCACAACGATAATGCACCTGAGAAGGCTGTTCACAGCATTTGGACTTCCAGATGTGCTGGTGTCTGACAATGCATCCACATTCACATCTGCAGAATTCCAATCCTTCATGGAAAGGAATGCAATTAGGCACATCACTGCTGCCCCATTCCACCCAGCAACAAATGGCCAGGTGGAGTGACAGGTATGCACAACTAAAGACGCACTTGGGTGTATAGGTGAAGGGGATTTAGAGCTTCAGTTATGCCAGTTTCTTTTCACGTATAGGCTCACCCCCCCTTGCCTCAGGGCTATCCCCTGCTCCAGCGAAGGACAAATACAGACACTCAGCATTAGGGTTGGCCCCCACCCGTTTAAACCCAGGGGGCAGAGATAATAGTCAGCAGCAAGCTAACTTAGACCCAGAGGTGTGTTCTAGGGACCGATTTCAAGGGGAAATTGTGGAATGCTCGCCTACTCCAGCCATGTCTACCCCTACACTGTCCCATCCTAGCACTCTTGATTCTTTTATTGATTATGACCAATTTTATTTGGAGTCGCCCTCCACTCTTAATATACACAGGAGGGACCCTGAGTTGTCTTATTCATCCACAGAATTAGATTTTGGTTTTGAGCGATCCCCTGCTCCTCCATCTGACAAACGGGACTTTAATTTGGGTTTACAATCCCCCCCCCTCTAGTCAATCCCTCACTCCAGTTGGGTCGCCCGTCCTATGAGCCCCTGAGCCGGCTCAGCCAAGCGTCCAACCCAGAAGGGAAACTAGACCGCCATCCTGGTTAAAGGATTTTGTTTTTACCTGGGGGGAAGAATGTTAATGTATGTTAACTGTGTTTTCTGATAGGAGCAGAATGTATCTTTTCTCATGTTATTCTTATGCAAATAAGTGGATCAAAAAATGTGCACACTCTGTTAGCCAATGGGCTTGTTGTATTATTGTTACTGTTACTGTTTATAGTGTATATAAGTCTGAGTTTTGCCCCATCCAAACAGTGTTCAAACCCCACTAATAAAGAGCTGAATTTCACTACTTCATTCATCTGCTTCTTCATTCCTTGAACACTAAACTAGCTCAGTATTTTATGTATCCAGCTGTAGAGCCAGGGTTTTGGGGAGTTCAATTCCTCACTCTGCTTCCTGGGAGATGAGTGAGCCTGTGTATTATTGGGCAAGCTGCAGACTCCTAGGATACCCCAGAAGAAGGAAATGGCAAACTACTTCTATGTATTCTCTACCTAGAAACCCCTGAATAGACCCGCCATAAGTCAGAATTATGGTCCATGAGGTCACAAAGGCCTCAATTGTGTGACTGAACAACAACAACAAAAAGTCGTTTCCTTTTGTTTTATCTCAGTGGATTACAGTAACTCGTTCATTTTTTGCTTGCATATAAATTTCTCTATTGGATCTGTGGAACCAGCGGCTGCAGTGCTACAAGCTTTATTTCAGTGACTAACTTCTACAACGAACTGCGGCACTGGGCTTTTTATACATCACATTGTCATGGATAAAGGTACAAGAGGGAAAGCAAAGGAAGAAGAACCAGTTGTAAAGCCTAAGAAGGGAGGAAAAGCACCAATGGAAGAACCCGCTCAGTCATCATCCCCGCCCACAGTGTCATATGATCAGACTCAAATAATGGTGGAAATTGGCAAGCTGTCCCAAAAAATGGAGAGAAATGAAGATTCAAGGGTGAAAGATAAAAATGAAATGATGAAAAAACAGGATAAGATGATGTTATCATTGGCAGACCTTACAAAAAAGGTGGACCTAAATTTTAAAAAATTTGAGGGAAATTTGAAATTGGTTCAAACAGAGGTAGATGCCATAAGGAAGGAAGTAAAAGGGACTCAGGAGGTGGTGCGGGAGAATAAGTTGAAATTGGAAGAACAAGAGAGAAAGATTGATGCTGTGGAAGATCTGATGAGAAAGCAGAACATTGTGATCCGTCAGGTGGTGGAACGCACACCGGATTTGTTAAGAGAGAGGGTGGTTCAGTGGTTAAATGGTCTGAATATGGGGAAAGAATTTGTTCAGGAGGATCTTGTAAGTGTATTTAGGGTGGGTCCAAGAAGAGGGAGTGTGGTTCAAAGAAATGTGCTGGTTAAATTTGCGAATTGGGCAGATAAGTTAAAAGTAATGGCTCATCTGAAACGAGTTGGTTCTGCTGCGTTGAAATTTGATGGTTCTGATGTTGAAGTTTATAATGATATTTCACTAAAAGAAAGAACATGGAGGTACAAGATGAGACCTGTTACTAAACTACTGATGAGTAAAAACATAAGGTATAATTGGAGATTTCCGCAACAATTGCGTTTTTTCTATAATAAGAGAATGCGAGTTATTGATGAAGGTACTAATCCATTGGAATATCTGAGTATGTTGGAATTGGTAAGGGCAGATTCGGAAGAATGGAAAAATCTTAAGAAGGAACTGATGGACTCTGGAGCTTTGGGGAGGGAATATGAGGGGGGGGAGCCGGTGGGGCTACAGGTGGAACACCACAGCGGGGAGAGGAGGAGGAGGAGCCGTCTTTGATCATGGTGGAGGAGGAGGTAGGTAAGGAGCAATGAGTATTAGATTGTACTGATTTTAAAGAGCTAATAGAGGTAGAATAGGTAAAAGCGCGTAACACCGACAGTAGGGCGCATCTTGCATGTCCCCCCTCTCCCCTCTTTGGTTGACAGAGGCGGCTTTTTGTAGGAAGGTGGGGAGAGTGAAAGTGTGTGTTTTATGTAGTGGGTATAGTGGTAAGGTTGTTGGTGGCACGCCCGATGGAGAGTTTAAAATTGGAAGAAGAACTTGGTTATGGGAAGTATTAAAATAATATCGTGGAATGTAAAAGGTACAGGTTCTGTTCTTAAGAGACGTAGATTGGAATTGGCGCTGAAAAAGGATAGACCAGATATATTGTTTTTACAGGAAACACATCAGAAGTCAAAAGATACAAATAAGCTTTACTTGGGATGGATGCAACACTATGAGATGGCGTTCGGTACTTCGAAAGCAAGAGGGGTGGCGATTATGATTTCAAGAAAGTTGGGATTTGAAATTACAAAAAAGATTGCGGATCAAGAGGGTAGATATTTGTTGTTAAGAGGAAAATTGGAGGATGAGGAAATTATGTTTGTAAATATTTATGCTCCGAATGACCGCCAAGCAGAGTTTCTGGAAAAAATCCGGAAAATAGTGGAGTTGGAAAATGTTGCAAAAATTATTGTGGCTGGTGATTTTAATTTGATAAGGTCAGGATTAGATTGTACAAATATAGCTAGAAGTGGAATTGGTGTGAAAGGGAAGGTGTTGGACAATTGGATGAAGGTTATGGGTTTGAAGGATTCGTGGAGAGAGTATAAGGGCTCAGAAAGGGCATATTCTTTTTTTTCACACGTCCATGGGACCTACTCAAGAATAGATTATGTTTTTCTTTCGGAAAATTTAATTGGGGATATAGAAGGTGTGGAAATGGGGATTATTAAGGAATCGGACCATGCTAAAGTATATTTGGAACTAAAAGCACAAAAAAATATACGAAGAGCAAGAAATTGGAGGTACGATCCTAATTTGTTTAAAGATCAAAAAAGTAAAGAGGTAATTATGGAAAGTTGGAAAGAAAGCTGGCAGTGGAACGACAATAATGAGGTTAATTTTAATGTTGTATGGGATACCATGAAGTCAGTTTTTAGGGGGGAGAGTATAAAATTGGCAAGCTTCAAATATAAAAAATACAAAGCAGAACAGATAGAAAAAGAAAGAGAAATAAAACAATTACAGGAGGAGCATGTGAAAAACAAGGATAAAAAAACCTTTATGAAATTACAAGGACTTAAGGCAGAAGTAATGGGTAAGGATATTGATAAAGTTAAACGGGATTTGATTTACCTAAAAAGAGAATATTTTGAATTTAGTAATAAGAATTCAAAATTATTAGCAAGAGCAGCCAAGGTTAAAAGGGAAAAAAGAGAAATTGGTGTACTGGTTGATAAGCAAGGCTTAAGATGTAATAAGAATAGGGATAAATGTAAAATTGTCAGGGAATTTTATCAGGTACTATATGCAAAAAAGGAAGTAGATTTGGAAAAGCTTAAAAAGATATTGGAGAAACAGTTAGGGAGTGGGATAAAACAAGAGCATAGGGAGAAAATGGAGGAAAAGATATCTGATAAAGAGGTTAAGGAGGTAATAAGCAGATTGAAGATAGGGAAAGCCCCTGGGGACGATGGATTATCGACAGAGTTTTATAAAGAATTTAAGGAGGTGGTGGTCCCGAAATTGGTGAAGTTATATAATTATATACTAGATGGAGGATCAATTCCAACTTCATGGTATAATACTACAATTGTTCTTCTGCCAAAACCTGGTAAGAATTTGGAAAGAGTGGATTCGTACAGACCAATTTCACTTATAAATCAAGATGCGAAAATCTTTACAGCAATATTGGCTAACCGTCTAAATAGTTTTATGGGAGAATATATAAATGTTGATCAAGTAGGGTTTTTAAAAGGACGACATATGGCGGATTTGACTAGAAGGGTATTAGATTTAATAGATAATGTAAATCAAACAAAAGAAAAGGTGGGACTATTATCATTGGATATCTTCAAGGCATTTGACTCATTGCAGTGGTCCTCAATCAAGGAAATAGTTAAAAAATATGGATTTGGGGATAAATTTAATAGGGTTATAGATTTACTATATCAAAAAGGAAATGCTAGGGTTAGAGTAAATGAGGAGCTTACGGATGTGGTAAATTTAGAAGCTGGTACGAGGCAGGGCTGTCCATTATCTCCTATTCTGTTTATTATGGCAATGGAAATCTTAGCTAAAAGTATAAGGGAGGATTTAAATATAGAAGGGATCATGGGTAATAAAGTGAGTATGTACGCAGATGATACATTGCTTATGGTAAAGCACCCGGAGTTAGTAATGGACAGGATTAAAGATCATTTACAGATATTTCAGGATATAACTGGGTTAAAGATAAACTGGGATAAATCAGAATTGATGTTGTGTAATTTGAAACCAAGTGAGATGTGTAGGACAGTGTTGACACTTAATATACAAATTAAGGATAAGTTGAAATACTTGGGGATAATTATTTCAAACAAATTAGAAGAACTTAAACGATTGAACTATGACAGCTTGAAAGTAGAATTTAAGAACAAAATACAAGAGCTTCAGAAGTTAAAGCTGTCATGGTTCGGAAGGATTGCTATGTGTAAAATGATATTGTTGCCAAAGCTTAACTTTTTATTTGATACACTAGCGATCCATTTGAAAGAGAAAGAAATTAATGAGTTTCAAAAGATGTTCAATGGTTTTTGTAATGGAGGTAAAAAATCTAGGCTTCCAAAGAAGTTATGGTATTTGTCTCAAAAAAAGGGGGGTTTGGGATTGCCAAACTTGCTAGCATATTACCGGGCTTTTCAAGTTAAGAATGTTGTGAAGATTTTGGCAAGAGAAAAAACAATTTGGGAGCAATTGGAGATGAAAGAATATAGAAATATTGGAAATTTGATTTTTCTAGGAATAAAGGATAAAGTGAGAAGACCAAATAATACTATGATGAGAGGTCTCGTGGAGGTGTGGAAGAAGGTAAAAAAGGATATGGTCCCAAATCTCTCTCCAGTTTTAGAACTGACTGATATGATGTGTTTCCCAATAAAGTTAGATAAGGAAAAAATGGAAATATTGGATAAAAAAGGGATGCTCTTATTGAAGGATTGGTTAAAAATATGTGAGTCTCTTGTTGAGCGGAAAAAAATATTTGAGATATTAAATTTGAATTGGTTTCAGAGGTTGAAGGTGGAAAATTGGAACAAAAAATATGGAAAAGAAGTAGGGCTAGATAGAATACATACAGAATTTGAGGAGTTGGTATGGAGAATTAGAAAAGGGGAAAATAGTATAAAAGGTCTTGTGAGTAAGCTTTACAATATACTGAATAGAGGGGTAGACCCACATGAGGATTTGAGACGGAAGTGGGAACAAAGTTTGAATATAACAATTGGGGAGTTGGAGTGGAAAAACAAATGGAAAAAGAGGATTATGAGAACAATGTCTGTGAGAATTAAAGAACATAATTTTAAAATGTTGTGGCAATGGTACTTGACGCCATTAAGACTTAACCAGATGGATAATAAAAGAGATAAGTTATGTTGGAGATGTAGAGAATTTGATGGAACATACGAACATATGTGGTGGAGTTGTAAAAAAATAAGGGATTTCTGGGGGAGAATAGAAGCTGAGTTTGGTGTAATAATGGGTAGAAGTGTTAAGCTGGTGTCAAATATCATTCTTTTAACGAATGTGGAAGGTTTGGGTTTAAACAAAGATGAAAAGGAATTACTGGAAATTGTATTGACAACAGGCAGACAATGTATAGCTAGAAACTGGAAAAATGACATAGAAATACAGATTGGAGAGTGGTATAAAGAAATGTGGAGTTTAGCATTGAATGATAAACTGACATGGGAGATTAAAGTGAAAAGGGATAACTTAAAAGAGAATAGATTTTGGAATATATGGAAACCATTTGTGGACCATTCTTGTACGGCAAATGATAGTTCAGGACCAGTACCATCACAAAGAAGTTTTTGGAGCTGAGTAGCAAATAAACTCTCCGGGCATTGTATATATTCACAGGGTGTTTATTATTCATCTAAAGATTAATGGTAGCACAGAAAGTTCTTATTATTTTGGATTTTGAAACAATGGTTTTTTTTTTCCTTAATATTTTGTGGTTATATAGTAAATAATTAGTTTAGATATTGTCATGTGCTAACATTTAGTAATGTTTGTTAGGATGATACTATGGATTTGTTTATGTATTGTATTGTTAGTCATTGTTTTCTTTTCTTTTTTGTATGTCTTTGAAAAATTCAATAAAAAAAAAATTTAAAAAAAAAAGTCAGAATTGACTGAACAATGCACAGTTATAACTGTTAAGTCCTGTATTGGGTCTGAAGTAGACAGTCTAGTTTTCTGTTTCTGATAGAGTTGCCATAATTCTCTCCCAAAAAACGGCCTGAAGTATACTTGACAAAAATGGGTGGGTTATCTACAAAATAGCCTTTTTAAAAACAAACATAATATAATGACAGCTATAAAACACTTTCACATTAAAAATATCAATACATAAATGAATTTATTTACAACAGTTAGTTCTTACTGTAAGATGATCTGTTGTACTTCTGAGAAGTCGCGTTGTAGTCAACTCTTAATATCCTCAGTTCCAGAAAACACACTGGTCACACTTATTGGGCAGTGGTGTGAGGCAAGGGTGATTTTAGGGAAGGTGTTGGAGAAGGCAGTGGGGCGTCAGCTGCAGGGGGTACTGGATGAAGCAGATTATCTGGACCCCTTTCAGTCAGGATTCAGGCCTGGATACAGTACCGAGACGGCATTGGTCGCACTGATGGATGATCTCTGGCAGGAGCGGGTCAGTGGTCACCCATCCGTCCTTGCTCTTCTTGACCTCTCAGCGGCTTTTGATACCGTTGACCACGGTATCCTTCTGGAATGGCTCCGAGGATTGGGGATCCAGGGCACTGTGTGGTCCTGGTTTTCCTCATTTCTGAGGGGTCGGACCCAGTCGGTGTGGTTGGAGAGTGAGAGGTCCAGCCCTAGGCCCCTAAAATGGGGGGGTGCCTCAGGGCTCAGTGCTCTCTCCTCTCCTATTTAACATCTACATGAAGCCGCTGGGTGAGATCATTTGTTCCCATGGGGTGTGGTACCATCAGTACGTGGATGACACTCAGTTGTACATCTCAGCCCGTGGGGACCTCAATGATGCCGTCAAAGTCCTTTCCAGGTGTGGAAGCTGCTGGGGTCTGGATGGGGGCTAACAGGCTACAACTGAATCCCAGCAAGACTGAGTGGCTATGGATAAGGGATCCTGCGTTATCCCGGGAGCTACCATCTTTGGTTCTGGATGGGGCTATTTTGCCCCAGACAGACCCGGTGCACAACTTGGGGGTCCTCCTGGATTTGCAGCTACTGCTAGAAGAACAGATGGTGGCTGTGACCAGGAGGGCTTTTGCCCAGCTTCAGGTGATTCGCCAGTTGTGCCCGCTCCTGGACCGGGACTCCTTGCTCATGGTCACTCACGCTCTGGTCCCCTCCAGACTAGATTATTGCAATGCCTTCTACATGGGGCTGCCCTTGACAACAATTCGGAGGCTACAGCTGGTCCAGAATGTGGTAGCCCCGGTGGTGATGGGGTGTGGGTGTTATGCCCATGCTTCGCCACTGCTCTGGGAGCTGCACTGGTTGCCAGTTTGTCTCCGGGTGCAATTCAAGGTGCTGGTTTTGACCTTTAAAGCCCTATGTGGTAGAGGGCTGGGTTACCTAAGAGACCACATCGCCCTGAGGATGTCTGTCCGTCCAACCAGAGTGGACTGGAGGGGCTCTCTAATCATTCCATCAGCCAGAGGGGCTCGCCTCTCTGGCACAAGGAGGAGAGCCTTCTCCGTGTCTGCGCTGGCCCTCTGGAACCTCCTGCCAACAGAGCTAAGTCTCCAGACGGAATTGCTGCCTTTCAGAAAAGAACTTAAAACCTGGCTGGCAGGTCAAGTGTGGGGTGCAGGTGGAAGGGCAACCATTGGGTGGCTGGTGTAGAAGAACTCCTCCCCATGGTGCCTTTGGATCCTGAACCCCTTGTTTTAGGGGGTGGGTAATTTTAACTGTTTTTAACATGTTTTTAAATTGTTGTTGTGAACTGTCCTGAGTCAGCTTTGGCCGAGTGGGCGGTATATAAATTTGACAATTAAATTAAATTAAATTAAATGTTAAGATTTGTCTCCAGGTATACTCCAATTCCAATGTGGCAGGAAATCACTCATTTGATGGCATGAGTTTGAATTTATTTTAATGGTGTGTTATAATACACAATCAAAATCTGGGACTTTAAATGATTTTTATTAAACTAGATGGTACAATTTTTCTGACCTTGAATCCGGGACAATCCCGGTTTTCCAGGATGTATGGCAACCCTAGTTTCTGAAGAAAACTGAAACGGAAGCGGTGCTGTAATTTCTCCTCAATTTTCCTAAAAGTTTTTCCTGTCTCACTGTCAGACTCCTCTGACATTTTTAGTGCAACATGTTGTCACTGTGATAGTTGCTGCTGCTATTCTTTCTGTTATATGTCTCTTCACTGCTTTTCGGTTTCCTTATCTCTCTGTACTTCATGTTCTGAAAAGGCTCTATAGAAGACTTTGCCTAATAATGTTTTCCCCCTGGAAGAGTGAGAAGCTGGGGATAAGAAGGAAGCCAGCTGCCGCAGTGAAAGACAAGATGTGTTTGCCCTCTAGAGCTCCCTTACTGGTAAGGTAAGGATTTCAAACCCATGAGAATTTCTCCAGAATTTCTGCTTTCTTTCTTTCTTTTTTTGAAATTATTTTCAAGGAGAGCTTCTTTTCTATTAAATGGAATAAGAATGGTTGGAATTTTCATGGCGGGGAATTCTGGCACAACACTAGTTCTTCTTCTTCTTTCATGTCCAGATCAAACATTGGACTGCCAAAATGAAGCCACTTTTTTGGCTTTGTCATTGGCCAAAATTAAATCTTCCTCAGTACGTTTCTGGTACTGATCGGCAGACCCATAAATGAGCCGGATTCTGTGTCTCTCCACATTCACACAGCACAGCACTAGTATTTATTTTTTTAAATGATTTCTTCCTTTATATCATACTTTCAGATGAGCTAACAACAGTTGTTAACTTAACTGAAAGTACAGTATAAAACAAGACATCATTGTTGTTTTTTAAAAAAATCTTTTTCAGTGATAAGTGTGAAATAATTTCTGATGATTAATAGAGTTAGAACCTTTATGGCATGCATTTAATCTGATATGGCTCTGAAATACATTAAACTCTAACAAGCTTCCTACAGGTAAAAATATAATGCATTCTGGAAGTGCATGAGTTTCTAGTTAAGAAATGACTAAGAAGTTCTCAGATCTCAGGTCACTCAGGTAAATGTCTGGTTTAAAGGGCACCTCGCAACCCTTGCATTTTGGACAACTGGGCAATACATGCCAAAAGGATTTCCATCTCGTTGACTTCTGCTAATGGAATAGGGTTTTCCCATCTCTTTGTTTTCTTTACAGCACCCTTTGCCCTCTTAAAAGGCATTCTTGAAGCTCTGGAGAGCATATTGAATGTGGTGTCAAGAGGGAAGGCTACAGATGGAAAAGAGAGTCCACAAAAACTGGAGAATTTCTGTAAACAGAAGTGCCTTCTGCTCCCATAGGCACCTGTAGTGATCCAGACCTTAGGTTAAGCCCTTGCATATGGTAAGTTTTTGATAGATAGTCATTGCATTTTAAAGCTGAGTCTTGCAAGAAAGTTCAGGTCTCTGCATATTAATACACATTTCTACGTGTTATTACTGTCAGTTTGTTAATGACTCATCCAATACCCATTTTCCTTTCTTCATTGAGAGAAAGAGAGAGGAAGATAGAATTTTTAAAGTGGATTGTTTTTCTACTTTCATATATTTATACAGGCATAATTGTCTACTGAAATGTGGTCTGAATCTTACTCTTACAGTTAGACCCGTGGAATCCATTGCTGAATATAAGTCAACAGTTAGGTAAATCTTGATTTGGTGTGTCTGCTTTAGTGGATTCTAACAGTTGGATTTTGGCCAGTGTGTCAGAACCAGATTTTATAAGGATGATCTCCCTTGTGAAATTTACAATGAAGCAAGAACACCTCGTACTCTTCTATAAAGTAATTATGTGAGACAACGTAAAATGAATTGCATTAAACAATGCTTCAAAACTAGGGAAATATATTTCAATAGTCCAATGTAGACACTGCCCCCGTATTTTTACAGTTGTATGCAGTACCAATGACCTTTTGTGAAACAATTACATTTTCTTTATCTACAAGCTTCATTTTAAGAATAGCTTGCCACATATTATGACCAAAGTCCCTCTTATTTTCTTTCTACATGGTACAATACAGAATAAAGATGTTTTAAATGCATTAAACATCAGCTGGTCTTTAAAAAATTACATGCCAAAACCTATTCTAATACATTATTTCAATAAAGCCTCATTACTCACAGTCCATGGAAGTTCATTAGCAGAAGATCACTTTGGAAAGAATTCAACTAACTAGCCTTTCTTCTCAGCAGTGAATTATATTAGCTACTTCCTAGTTATTTAAATCTTAAAATAAAAGATGTAAACGCTACAGTGACATCTTAAGATCATTGGCAAGGCAGGTCTTGCCTGCGTGGGGAAAAATGCCCAGCTGCTCTGGAGATAAAACAGATTGATAATTAGTAGCAAAATGTAACATTTCATCAGGAACATTTTGAATAATCCAATTTATCTTTGTCAGATATGCCGCACATATTTTTTTTTACTTTGGAGACTCTTTGTTCTTTAACATAATATTATAATTTCAGCCTCCTAATTAATGCACCAGTCGGTCGGACCTGCCTTGATGTCGTGCTGCAGATCGGAGGCTGGTGTTCCTGCACATAGATAAGGTGCGTGCCCTAAGCCACATGCCACCACTAACTTCTGTGCTGCCTGCTGCCTGCTTACCATCCTACTGAGGCTTTAACTAGTTTGATATTGATGAGATCAAAGATAGGCAGTTTGAAGGGAGGAGGGCTTCACTCTGTTGGCTAGTTTGAGTGATTGGGGCCAGTGTACAGCAGCTGGGACCACAATTTCTTTACACTCTCCAAAGCAGAAAGCAGCCCACTAGTGTGAGCCTCCTACTGGCTTGGGTTTCTAATTAACTGATAAAAATGCATTGTCCCTCCTTAATGTCTGAACCTTGTCAGGAAGGTAGAGATATCAGACCGAATGTCCCTCAGTTGAACCTCCAGCACTCCGAGTGAACAAATGTACAGGCTTTTGATGTTCCTGATTGTGCTCTGTTTAATTCCCCTCAGCGGCAGCCTAAAGGGTGGAGGTCTACACAGTTTTACAAAGAAGGGTGGAAAACTTACAAGAAAGACATGGGGCAATGGGAGGGGGGTACGGATTTAAAGGAAGCAGCAGCAGTTTGAATGACACAGGAGTGGCTGGAAATCCATCTTAGGGAACTGCCAGTGCCATCTCCATCGATACCGCATTGTCTCACACACTGGTGTTCCTTTGCTTGTTAATTTTACAGTTTATATTATGGCTGTTTGATTGGGGCAGTTCAGTGCTTGTGTATACTGGAAAATAAAGAATTTAATAATTTAACAGTTAACTGGTTCAGACTGTCCCATCCCAGCCTTATCCTTTCACTTATAGAACTTTTTAAAACAAACACTATCATGACTTTATCAAAGGATTCTGACAATTATACTTTGGTGAGGTGCTAGGGTTTCTTTTTTCTCTCATCTCCTTTCCCCTCTTTAAGGGAGGGTTAGCAACTTGTGGCTCTCTAACTTCTATCAGCCTTAGACGGTATGGGCAGCCTTAGACAATATAAATTATGAGTCCCAGTTCAACACCCTCCGCACTTAATATGCAGTAGATTTTTTTAATTGTAATTTTAGGAGTGAAAATTATTTAAAATGCATCCGTACATTTGTATTTTGAAAGAAATGTATTAATTAACTTGCAAATATGGGTTCCATGATGAAACATGTTTCTTCTTCTTCTTCTATGCCTAGACTAGATGTGAAACTGCCAAAATGAAGCCACCGTTTGGAGAATTCAGTCCATAGTTCCTTTTGAGAAAGATTAGCCAGTACAAAGTTGCTGTTACCCAGGGTATGCCCAGTTGTGGTTCAAAAATACCACAATCTTTGAGGAGGCTCTTTCTGTACACCCCATGAAGTATATTAAAATATTAAAATAAAAATGTACAAAGATTTTTAATTAAATACATTAAGTTTATTTAAATAAAGAAGTTGTTCAAGAATGTATTTGCAGACTAATGCAGAAAGAAGTCTGTAAATACTTATTTTAAGCTTCAAGTTTATTTTATATAGGGTTATTTCCTATTGTTTAAATTCAACATAAGGTTTTTCCCCAATATGCACATATGAGCATGAATGTCTCCCTCAGTTTCTAGCTGGCTATTAAGTTTTATTCTACTGATGAAAATCCAAAGCTAATCAGACATTATGCTTATGGTATAATGCACTGAAAATGAAGTACAAACAAATTCTGTTGGTTTGAAAAGCAAAAGAAACAAATGTTTAATGCTCCCATGGAAATTAAAGAGACTTCATGCTGAGATTTGGCAGGCTGATGTTCTTCATTTATATCTAAAATTAAAGCCTTTAATCTGATAGTCGAAATCTGTAAAATCAATATTTCAAACTGTAGGCAGACCACCAAAAAGAGAACACGATCATTTTTGTTGGGTTAAATGGGCTTAGCTCTATTAGCATTAAGTCACCTGGGATAGGTATGAACCCAGGAAAACCAACAAAAGGTAATCTAATGTTGCCTGTGCATTCTAGAATTTGTTTCCACATAAAGTTACTCAGTGTAACAAAGGGTTGGCCTTCTATTGCCAAAAATACTGCTCTACAAAAAGCCTCACTCCCATTTCTGATAAAGTTAACTTGATCCACGAAAGCTCACGTTGAAATATAAGTTATTTTTTAAAGTGCTACAGCATTTTTGTTTTGTTTTGTTTATTCTCTGATATGCTCTACAAAACAGTAGGTTGATTCTGCTCTGTATTATCTATCCCTGATTCTATCATCTGTTCTAGGTTACAGCTTTAGGAAAGAGAAAGCATGTGAAGCAGAAGCTGTCCTGTGCAAATTGCGGACCAAGGCTGAAGATAGTCAGCTAGGATTTTTTGTTGTTGTTGTTTAGTTTCAGTACCATGGAGAGCAATTCTTCATGCTAAAGCACATGTAACAGAACTGGAGCAACTGACAGGGCTTTCTATGGGAGTTCTGCAAACAGATCATTCAAAGCATCTATCAGGCTACTAAAGAGCCACTATTCTTTTCTATAGTGTCTTGTTTATCCTATAGTACAAGAACCAAGCAAATGAAGAGAAGTGGAGAATGACCCTTACCTAGTGCTGCTTCTTGCTGTGAACAAAAAATAGCAGTGTAATTTTAATGTATACTAAAACATTACAGAAAATATTTACTAATGTTTGAAAAAGTTATGCTGAAGCATTATATAAGTTTGTTATCACCCAACTATATTAGTCTGTTGGGTGATACATTCTCCTTCACTCAGTAACCTAGTTACTGTACTACATTGCTGTTTGAAGATTAATCTATATTCCAGAGCCATGTGAACTTAATTTTTAAGCTGGCCTGCCCTTTCCACTCATACAGAACCTCAGTGCTCAGAATTCAAAGTCCACAAAGATATTGCTGTTGATCTTTCATTTTAAAAAACTTTTTCGACAATTTCCATAATTTTCAAGTTTCATGACATCTCCCTTTTTCAGTTGCTTCAACTGACAAATAATTATGGTAGATGTTTACTGGGAAAGAATGTAGGTTTCTCAGGAATACAAATGAATCTTAGTATGGAGATTCAGTCCATTAATTTGATTATGAAAAAAGGTAGTCAAGACTAAAATTTTGTATAGGAACATGTAAAATAGCAAAAGACCTAAACAGAAAAATTGATATCTTGTCTTGGTAAGAAAACCTGGAGAAAGCAAGGACATGGAACATGACCCCAACATAGTGAACACCAAAGTAAATATCCTTTGAAATCCTGTTGAGAGTTCATTCATTCATTCATAGTGCTATCATACCTGTCAAGTTTTGGACATTAAAATAAGGGAAATTTTAGACCATGCCCCTCTCTGCCAGGCCACACCCCCTCTTCTCCAAAACCCAGGCACACCCAAGAGCCTAGAAGAAGGAGCTGTAAAGGAATGTTGGGCTACGCTGGTAGAGGAAGAACCACCCCCAAAGGCATGACTGCTTCCCCTCACAGGGGAAAAAGCCATCAGCAAGCCAGGTTTATTGTAATAAGACTATCTCAAGTTTCCCCCACTTAATTCGACTGCATTTCATATTATGGTGATTTTTCATGGAACTGTTTTTTTATATTTTTATCAGTTAAATGTCTTAGCCTTTTATGCCTCAATTTCATTTTTTAAAACTCTGTGTTTAAGAGAAAACTACGGAAGTATGCTGTTTATGCTATATGCAAACAGAGTCCCTTATCCGGAAACGGAGGAACCGTCTGTGTTCCTCGAGAATGCTGACGTGGAAGTAAGTGTCCTTGAGGTCTATCGCTGTAAACCAGTCCCCTTTGTCGATAAGGGGAAGGACGGTTTGGAGAGTCACTATCCAGAACTTCCTGGTATGATTGCATTTGTTGAGGCGACGCAAGTCCAGAAACGGGCAGAGGCCTCCGTCTTTCTTCTGGACAACAAAGTACCTTGAGTAGAAACCGCTGTTCCAATCAGTTGATGGTACCAGCTCGATGGACCCCTTGGAGAGAAGGGTTGTAACTTCTTCCTCCAGATGAAGAGATGGGGTGGTGAAACACTGTTTTCCTAACCGAGGCATCCGGTCGAACTCAATGGTGTAACCAGCGGACAAGATCTTCAAGACCCACCGGTTGTTCGTGACATTGGACCACACCTTGAGGAAGTTCCAAAGGGAGAGGTACGGGAGATGGAGTGAGATAGTCCTAGCCAGAGGGAAGTCAAACACGAGACTTTGACTTGCCCTCGTTGCGTTTCCCTTGGCTGTAAGGCTGGAAACGATGCCTCCCTTGTTTCCTCTGGGGATGGTAGAAACCTGGCTTGGGTGATCGGCAGGCCCACCCTGTGTTGGTGCTGCTGTGGATTACCACAGTAGCAGCTGGTAAACAGCTGATACTGTGGTTTTGAAGGCTGGGACAAGGCAGTGAGGCCCAGGAACTTTGCGGTCGAGTTGGTCTGCCGCAACTCATTGAGCACCTTGTCCGTGTCTTGGCCAAAGAGACCCTGGCCATCAAACGGGAACTCCTCAATGAGCTTCTTCATTGAGTCATCCAAGGTAGTTCCCGTAGCCAGGCATGCCTCCTCATGAGGATTGCCGAAGACATGTCTTTGGCCATGTAGTCATTGATATGACCTGCCGTCCTTATTTGCTGCTCCGCCAGGAAATCTCCCTCATCACACAGAGTTTCGAGTTCCCTTTGGCGGTCGGACGGCAACTTAGCACCAAGCATCTTGGTGCACTCCTAAAGATGGGACTGATAGAGGCCCATAGCTGCTGAATAGTTCGCGGCCCATAGGAACAGCAACCCATTCGCACACCAGGAAGTTCTGGATGGTGACACTCCAAACCGTCCTTCTCCTCATCAACAAATGGGACTGGTTTACAGTGATAGACCTCAAGGACACTTACTTCCATGTCAGCATTCTCGAGGAGCACAGATGGTTCCTCTGTTTCCGGATAAGGGACTCTGTGTACCAGTACCATTGCCTACCGTTCGGTCTGGCCACAGCACCACGAGTCTTCACCAAGTGCATGGCTCCAGTTGCTGCCTTCCTCCGCCAGAAGGAGATAAGGGTATTCCTGTACATTGACGACTGGTTGATAGTCTCCCCCACCAGATCGTCCACCATTTGGGACACGGAGTACACCGTCCATCTCATGGAGAGTCTTGGCCTCAGGATCAACTTCACCAAATCGAAGTTGGATCCTTCACAGCAAGTAGAGTACGTTGGAGCAGTTCTGGACTCGCTGGCAGTCAGGGCTTTTGCCCCACAGAAACACTTACTGGACATTGCGCAGGTAGTAAGCGACTTCCATACCAAACCCTTCATCAGAGCGAAGAAGGCTCAACAACTCCTGGGCTTGATGGCTTCCACCATGGCAGTGATCCCTCACGCCAAACTGAAGTTCCGGTCTCTGCAATCATGGCTTCTCCACGAGTTCAATCCTCTCACGGAGAGTCAGTCCAAACGGTTGTTTCCGTCACCGGAACTGGTGTGCCAGCTGGTGTGGTGGACAACACCTCTCAATGTACTACAGGCAAGAGCTTTTACCCTCCACAGCCGTCTCTTCAAATTTTGACCAACGCAAGCAACCTCGGCTGGGGAGCAGCTTGCGGGACTCTTACGGTCAACAACACCTGGTCTCTGCACGAGACCGTCCACCACATCAACTACCTGGAGTTGCTTGCCATATGGAAGGCCATGCGGTCCTTCGAGACATTGGTGTGCGGCATGGTGATCCAGATTGCTTCAGACAACACCACCGCAATTACATATCTGAACAAGCAAGGAGGGACGAGGTCCACTACGTTGCTTTATCTGGCGGTGCAACTTTGGGAATGGTGTCTCGAACGACACATCTTTTCAATCGAAGTCCACATCCAGGGCAAGCTCAATGTGCTGGCTGACCACCTGAGTCGCCTCACCTCAACGACTCATGAGTGGGAGCTGGATGACATGGTCTTTCACCCCCTTTGCAAGTCGTGGGGGACCCTGAGCATCGACCTCTTTGCATCGGAGTCAAACCGCAAGTGTCCCTGATACTGCTCCAGGGTGGGCATCGGACTGAACTCTGAGGGCGACGCCTTCTATGAAACGGTGGGATCAGGACTACCTCTACGCCTTTCCCCTGTTTCCTCTGGTTCAGAAGGTCCTCACCAGGATGTACCAGCAACGGACGCATCGCTCCGGCGTGGCCGTGTCAACCCTGGTATCTACTTCTCTTGCACATGTCATCACAGTCTCTCACACTGCCGGACTCTCAAACTCTTCTGCAAATGGAACAGGGACAACTTCACCACTCGGACTTGCCCAGTCTCCACCTCACTGCATGGAGGATAATCCCAGATTGTCCAGGATCTTTGAACTAGCAAGGCACCCCTCTACAAGGAAGTCCTATGCCTCCAAGTACAGACGATTTCATGCCTTCCTGGATACTCAACGGGTGCCTCCACTCAACGTTGGTCTGCAGCACGTCATGACATATCTCCTCCATTTGGCAGGGTCAGGTCTCAGCATTACTTCCATCAGGGTCCATCTGGCAGCAGTCGTAGCCCACTCTCCAGCTGGATCACCTGCTTCTGATGCCTTCCGCAACCAAACGGTGAAGCATTTCCTCAAAGGTCTGCAAAACGCTTTTCCTCTGGTTAAGGCTCCGACCGCACAATGGTCTCTAGCTACCATCTTAAATTCCCTCACTAGGAATCCCTTCTAGCCAATGGCTACCATGGACGTTCGTCTCCTCACCTGGAAGACTGCGTTTCTTGTGGCCATCATGTCTGCTAGACGAGTTGGTGAGCTGGTTGCTTTGCGGGCGGATGCCCCATTTATCAAATTCTACAATGACCACGTGGTGCTCCATGCCGACATCACCTTCTTACCAAAGGTAGTCTCCCAATTTCACATGGCTCAGACTATATCTTTACCAATTTTCTTTCCAAACCCCAGCAATGCTCAAGAAAGGACCTGGTACACGCTTGAAGTGAAATGAGCTTTATTGTTTTACACCAGTAGGACACGTGAGTTCCGTAAATCACAGCGTCTGTTTGTTGCCTATGGGGGAAAATCTAAAGGTGAACCCATCTCTTCCCAGAGGTTCTCCAAATGGATTACATCAACCATCTACCTGGCCTACGAGTATGCCTCTCTACCACCTCCTCCGCATGTTAGGGCGCATTCAACCAGAGTGGTTGCTACCTCCACTGCCTTTTTGGAGGGCACCCCACTCAAGGACATCTGTAAGGCTGCCAACTGGTCCAGGCCTTCCACATTTGTCCAACACTACACGATGGACACCAGAGCCACTGCGGACGCCAGACTTGGTCGTGTCGTCCTTGCCAGAGGGCTCCAGGTGCCTCGTCCTTGAGGGTCCATCCTACCTGACTGATGTACTTCATCCTGGATTCATCTCATCTGACTGCCCACAGACCAAGTAAGTGTGAGCTTGCTAATCTCCCAATAGTGGGGATTCACAAACTATATGAAGGAAAAAGTTGGTTTTCACTTACCAGTGATAACTTTCATTCTTCGAGTATACAGTTTGTGAATACACACTACCCACCCTGCCTCCCCTCTTGAGCAGCATGGATGAGATCATTTGGTTTATCCTGTGCTTGGCTTAAGTATGGAACTGAGGTAAAATGGCGAACTGGCGCCTAAGGGTGTGCGGTACGGTGGGCGATCTTACCGCCAAAACTTTTGACCAATCACCTTTAAAGCCTCCGGTTGATGTTCTGCGCAGGCGCATAACCCAATAGTGTGTATTCACAAACTATATACTCGAAAGAACGAAAGTTATCACTGGTAAGTGAAACTCAACTTTCTTCTTCTTCTTATGGATTAGAGAAGAAGAAGAGGAAGGCTTAAGAGTCCGGTCGGGAAGTGGAGCACTCATGGAGGTAGAAGTGGAGGGCGCAGTGGTGGGCACCAGGGTGAGCTCCATTACGTGCACCTTGAGTCTGTTGCTCCAATTTTGGATCGCAAGGTGGGTGAAATTCTTACAATGCACACAAGACTGACTCTGGTGCAATTCGCCCAAACAAAAGAGACACTGACTGTGGCCATCTGAAGCTGGGAACTTCTTCAGGCAAGAAGTGCAGTGCTTAAAAGCCGCAGAGACCATGAAAAAATTCTTCTCAAGAGAAGGCAAGGAGAACGAAGAATGTTTGAGAATAATGCCCCAAAGGGCTGGCCCACCACCACCCCCTTGAGGGGGGAAATAGCGACCTGAGTGAAAAGTGACTGAGTCCTATGAGAAGAAACAGCACTGGGGTGGCAATCCTGCCCTAGGGACAAGATCACCAGAAAAACTGTTCAAAAAGTAATCTATTCCATAGAATCGACAAGAAAAATTGAGGAAGCTCTCAACGATTGTCCTGCTGTTGAGGTGGAAAGAAGAGAACTGAGGTAAAATGGCAAACTGGCGCCTAAGGGTGGGCGGTACAGTGGGCGGTCTTACCGCCAAAACTTTTGACCAATCATCTTTAAAGCCTCTGATTGATGTTCTGTACAGGCGCATAACCCAATAGTGGGGATTCACAAACTATACGAAGGAGAAAGAGTGTATATTGCCTGACACTGTAGCCCTGTATCAGCTTACATAGGAACAAAAATTATCTGGATTGCAGCAATAATGCAAGCGCGGCGCCAAAATGGCCGCCGCGCCCTTTGCGGGGCCCCCCCCACAGGACAGAGAATCCGGGTAGTTAGGGGCGTGGTCACCTCCCTTATAAAAGGGGTGGCCACGAGGCAGCCGTGCTGCCATTTTGCCTCAGCGACGGAGCGGAGAAGTTTTTTCCCCTGCGTCTCCGTCGCTCGTTGGTATCAACGGGAAGCCTTTTGGGTCATTTTTGCCTAGTTAGCTTCCCTTTCTGCTGCGGTGAGATGCCTTCCAAAAAGAAGGCTGCTGCGAATTCAGCTCGGGCTGTTAGGAGGCGCAATCCGGGTCGGAGGACCGTGGTGCCGCCTCCTCAGCAGCCACCTTTGCCATCCCCGGCCGGGGCTGGTGGCATGGGGTCTATCGCCCCTTGGCTCGATCAGAGTGCGGGCGCGGAGGGTGCTCCGGCCCGTGGCCCGCGAGCGGTGGACACCGCTCCTCCTCCTGCTCAATCCGTTGGGCCTATTCCTTTCGGGCCGCCGCCTCTCCCGGGGCCCTCTAGCCTTGGGGGGTGGCCCGGCTCCCTGCCTTGGCAGGTTTCTTCACCAGCCCTACCGGGCTTTGGCGTTGGCCAATGGCCATATACGGGCCCTGGGGTACAGGGACCTGTCCCCATGCAAGGATCAGGTGGGCTGGCCGGCTCTTTCCCCATGGTTAATGTGGACACCTTACTGGCCCGTATTGCGGCCCTGGAGGCGTCTTTGGCCCGGGCCAGTCAGGCAGGCGCCCCTTTCGGGGTGCCTTTTGAGGCGCTATCGGCAGCAGGACAACAGCCGGCGGGGAGGGTTGAGCTGCTGCAGGCGGGTGGCGCGGCTCCGGCCACTGCCTCGCAGCTCCCCAGCCAGCAACCTGGTGCGGGTCAAGCCCCGGCGATGAGCTCTACATCGGTCGTGAGCTCCGACGCCCCCAGTGGGCCAGAACCCCCGGTGGGGGCGGCCCGCGGGGGTGCAGCGTGTGAGTATATGGTGCAAACGAGTACATCTACACATATTCCCAATATAGGGGGGCCCTTTCAGTGGCCTTGGCCTCGCGCGGGTGGTGCGGGGGCTACCCCACTGGCGACCCACCCGGCGACAACGACTGCCACCATGCCCACTGGGGTGGGCCTAGGTTCTTACACTGCTGGGAACGTCCTGGGGGTGGCAGGGTTAGCTCAGGCCCCTTTTAATAGGCCTGCTGTCCCCTTTTCGGCTTTGCCGACGGCAGGGTATTCCTTGCCACTGGGTGATCACTTGGCACAGGCCACCAGAGAAAAGATATGGCGAGGGGAGTATGTAGATATCTTCTCACTCCTGAACAGAGAGCCCACTAAGGAAGAAAGGGAGGGTCAGGATGAGAAGGACAAGGAGCAGGCACGCCGCCGTAAGCCGCCGCGTACCTGGGCTAACTGGCTCCCCGCTTATTTGATATATATGGCGGTATATCTGAGGGCGCGGCCGGATCTAGCTATTCCCATGGTCCAATATTTGGACAACATATATAGGGCGATGGTAGATTTCCCGGGCCCCTCATGGCTAGCATATGATGAGGAATTCCGTATGAGGATTCCCCTCCATCCCGAGATGAGATGGGATGAGCCCTGCCAGAGACTGTGGCTCTTGTATATGACGCCCACACGCCCTGCCCCGGGGGATAGATACCATTGTGGACATGCGGTCCAGCGAGCAGCTCCAGCACAGGTTACCCGCCAATCGGCGGGGCAGGGGGTTCCAGCCCGCCTGCTGTGCTGGACTTTCTCGTCAAATGGTTCCTGCAGTCGAAAGAACTGCAGGTACAAGCATGAGTGTCCCACATGTTCTGGTCCCCATGCAGCCTCGGCTTGTCCCAAGCCTGGGGGGGCGCGAGGCAGGGGGAGGGGTGGACAGTGGGCTGGCAAGGCTGCCACGGAGGGAGCTAGTTCTCCAAAAGGCCCCCTCCCCAATTAAGGTGGACATGCTGGAGCGCTGGCTCGCATCGTACCCAAAGGGGGAGGACAGAGAGTATCTCATTCAAGGTTTTAAGCAGGGATTTCGTATCCCTTTTATGGGTGATAGATCCCCTCAGGATGCTCCCAACTTGTTATCCCTCAGAGGAAGGGAGGAGGTGGCTGCGGCCAGCATTAAAAAGGAATTAGACGCGGGCAGGGTCGCTGGACCTTTTCCCGCACCCCCTTTTCCCAACCTTAAAGTTTCACCATTGGGTTTGGTTCCCAAAAAGTCCCTAGGTGAGTTTCGCCTTATTCATCATTTGTCCTACCCAGCCGGCCGATCGGTCAACGATGCTATACCTGATGACCTTTGTTCGGTCAGGTATACATCGTTCGACCATGCGCTGCGCATGGTGCGCTCGTGTGGCCCGGGTGCCTTGCTGGCCAAGTGCGACATTAAGTCAGCTTTTCGCCTCTTGCCAGTGCACCCGGGTGACTTTGAATTGCTGGGTTTTAAATTTAAAGGGGAATATTATTTTGATAAGGCCATGCCTTTTGGCTGCTCCATATCATGCTCGGCTTTCGAGCGTTTTAGTACTTTCCTAGAGTGGGCTTTTGTCCGCAGGTCAGGGTCCCGGTCTGTAGCCCATTACCTGGATGACTTTTTATTCGGGGGTGAACGGGGCTGGGACACGTGTGCACGTCTCCTCAATACATTTCAGACGCTAATGCAGGAACTTGGTGTACCTTTAGCGCCCGAAAAGACCGAGGGCCCATCGACCAAGTTAGTATTCCTGGGGGTTGAGATTGACACAGTAGAGCAGGCTTCTAGGTTGCCGGGTGATAAGGTGTCCAGGATAGTGACCCTTATCTCAGAATTGCTGGCCAAGCGTAAGGCATCCCTGAGGGAACTGCAGGTGCTACATGGGCACCTTAATTTTGCCTGCAGGGTGGTCGCACCGGGCAGGGCATTTGCCCGGCGCTTATGCGACGCCATGGCAGGGTTATCCAGGCCCCACCACAGAGTTAGGCTTACCCGGGGTATCAGGGCAGACATGTTTGTCTGGTTGCAATTCCTGAGGGAGTTTAATGGGGTCTCATTTTGGAGGTCGGACCTCCTGGCATCCCCCAATTTCCAGATCCAGTCTGATGCCTCGGGATCCCTGGGTTATGGGATGTACTTCAATGGGAAGTGGGCCTATGGTGGGTGGCCACCGGCATGGGCAGGCACAGGTCGCCTGCGGGATCTCACATACCTGGAATTTTTTCCCATTCTGGGGGCTTTGATGCTATGGGGCGAACAGTGGGCTAATTCGGTAGTGCATTTTTGGTGCGACAATGCTGCCGTGGTACACATTGTCAATGCACAGACTTCCAAATCGCCCAGGGTTATGGATCTAGTGCGCCATTTTGTGCTGCGCTGCCTGCGCTTCAATGTCTTGTTCAGGGCCAGGCATGTCCCAGGGGTTAATAATGATATTGCTGACGCTTTGTCCCGCCTGCAGATCTCCCGGTTCCGCGCCTTGGCCCCGGATGCGGAGGAATTTCCCTCGCCACTCCCGGACGAGATGTGGACTATTGGCAAGGAGAGGTGAACCGGGCGATTGGCCTGTCACTAGCGCCACGCACGCGTAAGGCGTATCAACAAGCACTCAGTTCATTTAGGGTTTTTGCTACTCAATTTCACTTGCCAGAGACCTGGCCTATCCCGGTGGACCATCTTCTGCGGTTCATGGTCCACCTCCATGCACAGGGCCTTGCACCTCGCACCATAGCATCCAAGCTCTCGGCGTTGGCTTTTATGGCCAAAGTAGGGGGTCATGTGGATACCACCTCTGACTTCCGCGTGAGACACGTTTTGGAGGGGTGGGTGCGCGAGCGCGGGCGTTGCCCGGACGACCGGCACCCTATTTCCCCAGGGGTCCTTACCCAGTTGGCCCGGGGCTGGCCAGGCCTCTGTTTTGATCATTATGAGGCAGCCCTTTTTCATGCAGCCACAACGGTGGCATTTTTTGGAGCGCTCCGCGTCAGCGAACTCGTGATGCTGTCTAAGGCGGATGCAAGTGGTAGGGCACTGGAACTCGGAGATGTCTATGTTGCCAAAGACTGGGCCCAGTTGAGGATTCGCTCCTCTAAAACAGATCAGCATGGCGTAGGCAGTGGAATAAGACTGCTACGGTGTTCTTTGGCCGACATCTGTCCGGTTGGTGCCCTACAGGAATACCTGGCACTGCGTGGCACGCACCACGGCCCGTTTTTCTGTCACCAAGATGGGTCTCCCCTTACTAAATTTCAGTTTTGGAAGGTGACAGCCAGAGCCCTCACCAGGGTGGGCCTACCAGGTGCCCGTTATGGCACACATTCGTTTCGTATTGGTGCAGCCTCTACAGCAGCTGCTTTTGGGTACTCTGGGGCTGACATACGCAGCATGGGGAGGTGGGGCTCACAATGTTTTCAGTTTTATGTGCGCCCACTCCCGCCATGAGTACCAATTCAGTCACCTTACCTTCCCTTTTTTCTCAATTTTCTTACAGACCCTGGGTGTCGTATTACACCGGTGACAGTATGGCTGGTGGGCCACAGCTATGTGCACAGGGCAGCGCGTTACGCTGCGGCGACAGAGTGGGGACCCCGACTGGGACTGGGTGACCACGCCAGTCTCGCATGGCATGGTAAGCCTGGGATGTTATGGCAGGAGCTGCGGCCTTTCCTTTTTTCTGGCCTGGGGGCTGACCCGCCTGACATTCTAATCATCCACCTGGGGGGCAATGATTTGGGCCAGGTCACCGGCTTATCGCTCAAGCATGCGATTTGCGAGGAACTCGCCTACTTGCATTATGTCTGGCCTGCCACAACCCTGGTTTGGTCGGATATTGTTCCGCGCCATTCTTACAGAGGGGGCGTTAACCTCCTGGCTCTTGACCGCGCTAGGCGCGCGGTCAATAAGGCAGTGGCGCGGTTTCTTGCCACCAGGGCTTGGGGACGGGTTAGTCATCACCCCGATATTAGTCTGCAAAATTACGACCTGTATGCAGGGGATGGGGTCCATCTGTCGCGAGGAGGTATGGACCTCCTGTTAAGTGATTGGCGAGCAGGCCTGTTGACCGAGCTGACGGTCTGGGGGGGGGGCGTCAGGTCTTCTGTGAAGCCCCTCCGTGTGGCGGGTAGCACTGGTAAGGTAAACAGTATGACCCACAAGTATCCGGCAGGTTCGCAATTGACTGGACAACACTAGACAGGAATAAATTAGTTAAACGTTGTCCGGTCAACGACGAACCAGGCGATGGGGTGATGGTGATTGCTAACCAGCATGCATCACCCCTGTGATTTCACGGATACGCGTCAGAGGGTGGGGTCATGAGTTAGTTATTGACTACGGTCAACAATTTGTTTGTTGTTGACAAACAAATTGATACAAATTGATACATTGTAACCAATTGCCGTTGGCAATTTTGGGGTGGTACCTTACCAGTGTTACTTCAGCCTGCTTGCCTTAGGAATTATGATTGGTCGTTTTACCAATACAAATTTATAATTCGGACTAGGGCATTGAATCAATAAATGTGGCCCTATGCTGTTATCCACTTTCAATGTTGTCTGTGTCCGTTATTGGGGGGGTGCGCCTGCAATGCAAGCGCGGCGCCAAAATGGCCGCCGCGCCCTTTGCGGGCCCCCCCCACAGGACAGAGAATCCGGGTAGTTAGGGGCGTGGTCACCTCCCTTATAAAAGGGGTGGCCACGAGGCAGCCGTGCTGCCATTTTGCCTCAGCGACGGAGCGGAGAAGTTTTTTCCCCTCCACCCCCTCCCTAGTTAACAGTGTGATATTTTGGTCGCTTCGGGGCCGGGTGGGAATTTTTGGTTGGGACCCATATTGGCTTCGGGTCCTGGCTTTTTTGCCCATCCCACACTGTTGCTATGGTTTGATATAGGGGTCTTTCTGCATTCCTACTGTTGACTTTGGTCACATGGGCGGGTAGCACTGGTAAGGTAAACAGTATGACCCACAAGTATCCGGCAGGTTCGCAATTGACTGGACAACACTAGACAGGAATAAATTAGTTAAACATTGTCCGGTCAACGACGAACCAGGCGATGGGGTGATGGTGATTGCTAACCAGCATGCATCACCCCTGTGATTTCACGGATACGCGTCAGAGGGTGGGGTCATGAGTTAGTTATTGACTACGGTCAACAATTTGTTTGTTGTTGACAAACAAATTGATACAAATTGATACATTGTAACCAATTGCCGTTGGCAATTTTGGGGTGGTACCTTACCAGTGTTACTTCGGCCTGCTTGCCTTAGGAATTATGATTGGTCGTTTTACCAATACAAATTTATAATTCGGACTAGGGCATTGAATCAATAAATGTGGCCCTATGCTGTTATCCACTTTCAATGTTGTCTGTGTCCGTTATTGGGGGGGTGCGCCTGCAAAAAGTTATATCACATGCATTAATCTGAAAAGGATGCCACCCACATTATCTAATGTCTGATTCCAGGCAAGTCCAATATTATATACTGCCTGAAGGAGACCATCTAATCGCCTTTGCAGCTACTGAAGTCAAAGTGCACAGATCCTGATGAAAGGCAAATATTTCTGCAACAAGACAAAAATCCCAAGATCCCTCTATATCTTTGGTAGTGAAGAAGAAGAACAAGAAGAACAGAATTACACATGACATCTTGAAATCAGAATGTAAGACAACTGGGAAAGTGGAATAATGTGAATGACTTGAATGAAAGTAAATTGTGTTCCTGCCGGAAAACATGTGCCTAACCAGCTAATTGAAAACATGTGCATAACCAGCTAATTATTTCAATGAAAGAGTCTCATTTCCTCTTGGAGATACTGGTCCAAATTGGCCTTTAAGGGAGAAGTGTATTTCCTATGATTAACTTAGCTTAACATACTCTCTAAACATGGGATTTTTAAAATAAATACATGCCTTGGCAACTCAGTTTGCAAATGATATTTACATTCCATTCACAAAAAAAGAGCATGTTAAAAGTAAGATGTGCAGTTGAAGGAAATGTGTTGTGACAAACAGATGGTTTTCACCATTTGAAGCTGCACTTCTAAAAATGTGCTAAATTTACTTTGACCCCCAAATCTATGTGGGAAGATCACAGAAAGGAATTGAATCTACACAAGTGCACATGTATTCCCGAAGACTATAGTGAAGTTTATTGATTTGTAGTAGTTTTTTGCATGCCACAATCTAAATTACATGTAAACCCATAGTGAGCCCTTAACTCTTGCTCATATTAAGTAATCACTAAGCTAGACTTCAGCAGTACGTAGATTGAGAACTACCAGAGGTACAAGCTGGGTTCCAAAGAGGCAGAGAAACTAGAGACCATATTACCAACATTTACTGGATCATAGAGAAAGCAAGGGAGTACCAGAAAAGCATCTATTTTTGTTTAATTGACTATGCTAAAGCCTTTGATTGTGTGGATCACAACAAACTGTGGCAAGTCCTTAAAGAGATGGGAGTACCAGACCACCTCACCAGTCTTCTGAGAAACCTGCATGTGGTTCAAGAAGTGACAGTTAGGTTTGAATATGGGATACTGATTGGTTTGGAATAGGAAAAGGTGTATGACAATACTGTATATTGTCACCCTGCTTATTTAACTTACATGCAGAGTACAAGGCTGGATGAACCACTAACCAGAATTAAGATTGCTGGGAGAAATTCAAATGACCTGAAATATTTATTTATTTATTTATTTTATTTTATTTTATTTTATTTTATTTGTGTTACCACCCCAATCAACATGCAACTTTGGGTGGCGTACATAAAAACCCCCACAATAAACAACAAAAATATCCTCAAAATTCCTAAAAATGTAGAAAAGAACATCTAGTTAAAAGCTAAAAACCTGAGTGATCCTGCTCTAGATGAGCCAGTGGGGGGGTCACCCCCCCCCCTCCACCTCCCCATACCTGCTCTGCCAGCCAGGTTTTCAGCTCTTTCCTGAAGTGCAGCAACTCCATCTGGAGATGCAGTTCAACTGGCAGGAGGTTCCATAGGGCTGGAGCGGATACCAAAAAGGCTCTTCTTCTAGTGCTAGAGAGGCGAGCTTATCCAACAGTTGGCATCTTTAAATAGCCCCTCTGGTCTGCTCTAGTGGGACAGGCAGATGTCCTCAGGGTGATGCAGTTTCTTAAATATCCTGGCCCACTACCATGTAGGGCTTTAAAGGTAATTACCAGCACCTTGAATTGCACCTTGAGGCACACTGGCAACCAATGCAACTCCCGAAGCAGGGATGAGGCACAGGCATAACGCCCACACCCCATCACTACATGGGCAGCCACATTCTGAACCAGCTGCAGCCTCTGAATGGTCATCAATGGTCACAAAGCCAGGAGGACCCCCAGATTATGCACCGGGTCTGTTTGCCGCAAGATAGCCCCATCCAGCTCCAAAAGTGGTAACTCCCGGGATAACGCAGGGCCCCTGACCCACAGCGACTCAGTCTTGCCAGGATTCAATTGTAGCCCATTGTCCCCCATCCAGAACCTTACAGCCTCCAGACACCTGGATAGGACTTCAACTGCATCGCTTGGATCACCACAGGCTGAAATGTATAGCTGAGTATCATGTGCATATTGATGATACCTCACCCCATGGGAATGGATGATATCACCCAGAGGCTTCATGTAGATATTAAATAGGAAAGGCAAGAGCACAGAGACCTGAGGCACCCCATATTGGAGAGTCCTAAGGCTGGACCTCTTGCTCACCAACCACACCGACTGGGTCCGGCCCTTCAGAAATGAGGAGAACCAGGACCACACAGTGCCCTGGATCCACAATCTTTGAAGCTGTTCCAGTAGGATACCATGGTGGACAGTATCAAAAGCTGCTGAGAGGTCAAGAAGAGCAAGGACGGATGGATGACCTCTGTCCCGCTTTCTCCACAGATCATCCAACAGCGTGACCAATGCAGTCTCAGTACCATATTCGGGCCTGAATCCTGACTGGAAAGGGTCCAGATAATCTGCTTAATCTAGGACCTCCTGTAACTGCCATTCCACAGCCTTCTCCAAAACCTTCCCCAAGAAGGGCAGGTTGGAAACAGGCAGGTAGTTGGCTAGTACTGTGGGGTCAAGCAGTGACTTTTTCAGGAGGGGGCACACCAAGGTATGTTCCAATGCTGCTGGGAAGACCCCCTCCTGCAAAGAAGAGTTCACAATCACTCTGAACCCAACCGCTTGTCACCGCCCTGGTAGTTTTAACTAACCAGGCAGGGCATGGATCTAATGCACAAACAGTGGCGCAAACAGATCCCATGAGTGTCCACTTCCTCAAAGACAACTGGATTGAACCGATCCCAGATAACATGGCTAGACTGCGATCCAGTCTGCAGATGATACCACCCTAATGGCAGAAAGTGAAGAAAATCTAAAGTGCCTCTTAGTGAGGGTGAAACAGAAGAGGGCAAAAGCTGGAAAAACAACCAAGATCATGACATCCAGCCCCTTCACTTCCTGGCAAATCAAAGTGGAAGAATGTTGTGTTCTCAATACTATGCCTTGTGTTCTCAATACTATGCCTTTAACATATATATCAATGTAACCCGTTGCAATTAGGACGCGAGCTAATGACCACCTGGTGGCAATAGCGAGCGCCCAGCTCACAGGTCCCAATTCCCCAAAGAACTACAGCGCGGGAAGATTCCCGCCACTACCTCACCTGGACAAGAAGGGCGTGACCAGAAATGACGTCACGCCAACGGTAGCCAATGGGCTATCGTGGAGCCACATTCAAATGTATAACCACCGTATATATTGAGCTGCTCGTCCGCCATTACCTCATGTTTTTCCCGGACCACCATGCAATAAAGATGTGTTAAGCCAACCCTTCGGCTGTTCCTTTGTCTTGGTTCTCATACACTAAATTGGCGACGAGGATGGGATATGGCTTCCCACGAGATCAAGACACATGCCGGTTTCGACATCAACAAGCCGGAAGACTGGGAGCTCTTTGAAATGGACTTCCAAGATACGCTGGTGGTGTCCGACATTACGGACGAGGGAAAGAAGAGGGCCATCCTCACTCGGATGCTGGGAAATGCCGCCAAAAGAGTATTGGTGGACCTAGTATCACTGAAGAAAGTGAGCGAGCTAACAGCCAAACAGCTTCTAAAGGTGATGCGCGACCATTTCCAGCCCTCGGTCTCGATGTTTTCGGCTCGAGACGCGTTCTGGAAGAGAGTTCAAGTGCCTGGTGAGTCCATCGCCGTTTTTGCTGCGGCCCTGCGGTTGGCCGCCGGCCCATGCAAGTGGGAAAATCTGGAAATCGCCCTCAGGGACCGTTTGCTGTGCGGTCTGTGGGATGAAGAGGTTCAGCGAAAGCTGATGAACCAGGAGCCGCCCCCGACGCTACGCGAGGTCGTGAAGGCGGCCCAGGCCGCGGAGGCCACGAGGGCCGGAGTCAAGGAGTTCAGAGAAAGACCCCCACAGCCCGACAAGACAGCGGGCTCGGTGCAGGCGGCCAGGCGCACGCCGAAATCTTCCACGGAGAGCAGCGACGATGAGGACGTCCGGAAGGTTCGGAAGGACGGCCGATGCTGCGACAGCTGTGGAGCAGCCCACGACCGCATCAAGTGCCCGTTCTGGAAGGCCGAGTGCCACAACTGCGGACGCCGGGGACACATCGCCAAGGTCTGCAGACGGCGGCGCAGAGACCAGAAAAGCCCGTCAGACCGCCCGCCGAAGACCAAGGAGGGCGCCCGGCCCGCGAGGAAGCTGGACGGCGTGGGCCGCATCTCCGATGACAGCAGCGATGAAGCCCCCGTGTACAGCGTGTCCTTGGGACACCCACGTTATTTTGTTGAGGTACTGGTGCAAGGGGCCCCTGTTAGGATGGAGATAGACTCGGGTTCTTCCTACTCAATTATGTTCCAGCGGGAGTTCTTGGGAATTCCCCCCCACGTGCGCCCTAAGCTCAAAGCATTGAGGTCCACGCTGCGGGACGTACAGGGAAATAGCATTCCGGTGTTGGGGGTTGGAAAATTCAAGGTCCAATACAAGCAACACGCCGCGGAACTTCCCCTGGTTGTTCTCAAGGGGGGAAGTTGCAGCCTCCTCGGGACTCAATGGTTTAAGCCCCTGGGTTTGTTCATTGGGGGGGGGTGCATGCCGTCGGGACTGACCCAATACAGGAGGTGTGTGACGCGCACCCCAAAGTTTTCAAGAAAGGACTCGGAAAGTTCAAGGGACCCCCAGTAGCGTTCGACCTGGACCCGGAGGTCCACCCTATCAGACTCAAGCCGCGCAGAGTGCCTTTCGCACTAAAGGACAAGATAGAGGCGGAACTGGACAAATTGGTGGGCCAGGGGATTCTTGTTCCTGTTGATTCCGCGGAGTGGGAAACTCCGATTGTAACTGTGCTAAAGGCCAACGGGGAGGTTCGCATTTGCGCTGATTATAAGTGCACCATTAATAAGGCGATCCGCCCAAATGCGTATCCGGTGCCGGTAGTCAGCCACCTGTTGGCCAGGTTACATGGGGGAAAGTGTTTCACAAAACTTGACCTAGCGCAAGCCTATCAGCAACTCTCGGTAACCCCAGCTGCAGCTGCTGCGCAAACGATGGTCACTCATAAGGGGGCGTTCCAGGTGACGCGCCTACAGTTCGGCGTGAACTCAGTGCCGGGTATTTTCCAGTCGCTCGTGGAACGCCTCTTAAAGGGGCTGGAGGGGGTCTTGCCATACTTTGATGACGTGTTGATAACGGGGGGAGCGAGGCAGAGTTGGCTGAAAGGCTGGACAAAGTGCTGGCGGTGTTCGAAAAGGCGGGGTTGAGGTTGCGAAAAGACAAATGCATTTTCTTCGCCAAAGAGGTTGAGTTCTTGGGTTTCCGGGTGACCCCCGAGGGAATCAAACCCTCCAAATCAAAGGTAGCTGCCATTCGAAATGCCCCTCGCCCCACCTCCAAGCCCGAATTGCAGTCGTTCCTAGGGCTCTTAAACTTTTACCACTCTTTCCTGCCTCGGAAGGCATCGGTAGCAGAGCCACTTCACAAGCTACTAAAGAAGGACGAGGCGTGGAAGTGGGGCGAGAGCCAGGAGAGGGCATTCAGTGACCTGAAACAACTCCTAGCGTCTGACGCCATTCTCACCCATTTTGACCCCAAGAGACCTGTGGTCCTGATATGCGACGCATCCCCAGTAGGGGTGGGGGCGGTGCTGTGCCAGGTATTGGAAAACGGGAGAGAGGCCCCGGTAGCATTCTACTCCAGATCCCTGTCCCAAGCAGAACGAAACTACGCTCAAACAGACAGGGAGGCGCTAGCAATAATCGCGGGGACTAAAAAGTTCCACGATTTCCTCTATGGCCGTCCTTTCACCATAGTGACCGACCACAAGCCCCTGCTAGGCATTTTCACTGCAGACAAGCCCACTCCTCAAATCCTGTCCCCTAGGATGTTAAGGTGGGCCATCTTCTTAAACGCGTATCAGCACGCGTTAGTGTACCTCCCGGGAAAAGAAATAAGCCACGCGGACGCCCTGTCGAGGTCTCCCCTCCCCAACGCTAGCAGCATCGTGGGCGAGGAAGAATGAGACCACCAAGTGCTCCTGATAGAGGTCTTAGATTCGCCCCCCATTGTACCCGCAGACATTGCCAAGGCAACCGGCAAGGACAAAACGCTTGCTCTAGTCAGCTCCTGGGTGCAGAAAGGGTGGCCAGCGTCCGCCCCGGCGGCAGAGTTCGCCCCGTTTTTTAGGAAGAGGCTAGAGTTGTCCATAGAGAGGGGGTGCCTTCTGTGGGGCCAGTGGGTGGTAGTCCCCGAATCCCTGAGGCCGTGGGTGCTCAAACTGCTGCACGTCAGCCACCCTGGGATTGTACGCTCCAAGGCTCTGGCCAGGAGCTATTTCTGGTGGCCCCAATTGGATGACGACATCGAGCGCATGGTGGGCACTTGCGAGAGATGCCAAGGCTCCCGAACCGAAGAGGCGCGTCTGCCGCACAGGGAATGGGACGCGGCAAAGGGGCCTTGGTCGCGTGTGCACATCGACTTTGCGGGACCATTTAGGGGGACACTTTTTCTCCTCGTGGTGGATGCTTACTCCAAGTGGTTGGAGGTAATTCCAGTTACTAGCACCTCTTCTGCAATGACGGTGAAGCATTTGCGGAGGGTCTTTAGCACGTTCGGTATACCCGACACCCTAATTAGCGATAACGCTAGTTGTTTCACGTCCGCTGAGTTCAGGGCATTCACGGAGATCAACGCCATTCGGCACATCACCTCCGCCCCTTTCCACCCGGCAACAAACGGCCAGGTAGAGCGCCTCGTGCGCACCACCAAGGACGCGCTGAGGCGCATGTGTCCCGGGGATCTCAACCTGCAAGTGTGTCAGTTCCTGCTGGGATACAGGGTGACCCCCCTAGCTTCAGGGTACTCGCCCGCAGAGCTCTTAATGCGTAGGAAGCTGACCACGATTCTGACCAGGCTAGACCCAACGAGGGTGGAGGACACAGGGAGGAACATCGGGTTAGCGGCCACGAAGAGTTTCGAAGTAGGTGCCCCGGTGCATTGCAGGAACTACGCTAGCGCGGGGCCAGCCTGGGTCCCGGGCGTCATCGTTGGGCAGACAGGTCCCATGTCGTATTGTGTGGAGACCAGTGCGGGTCTACTCTGGAGGCGGCACGCAGACCAGCTCCGGCGCCGGGTTCAGGACGTACAACGCGCGGGCGGCGCAGAAAAGGATTCAACGTTAGGGTTCTCCCCCACCCATTCAGCCCAAGGGGGAGGAGAGGGGGGCCGGTGGTCCCCACCTAGGGGGGAGGGAAAGGAGTCCGAATCTGTCCTCATAGATATCCTGCGGAATCCTTCTAATGACACCCTAGGGGATAATTCTGATTTTCATTTACAAAACCGGGGGGGTTTTCCGGAGTGGTCCCCCACCCATCCAAGCGAGAAGCGGGGTTTTTCGTTAGTCCCCAGTGCCCCCCGTTTTTCCGTCCCTTCCCCAAAAGCCGCAGAGCCGCGGCAAGTCACTAACGAGTTTCCCTCTCCCGTTGCAGGACAAGGAGCTGGGACATGCCAGCCTGCAGCACGCCCAAAGCGCGTTTGCAATAAGCCATCTTGGATGAGAGACTTCGTCTCATCCTAGGGGGGAGGGATGTTGTGTTCTCAATACTATGCCTTGTGTTCTCAATACTATGCCTTTAACATATATATCAATGTAACCCGTTGCAATTAGGACGCGAGCTAATGACCACCTGGTGGCAATAGCGAGCGCCCAGCTCACAGGTCCCAATTCCCCAAAGAACTACAGCGCGGGAAGATTCCCGCCACTACCTCACCTGGACAAGAAGGGCGTGACCAGAAATGATGTCACGCCAACGGTAGCCAATGGGCTATCGTGGAGCCACATTCAAATGTATAACCACCGTATATATTGAGCTGCTCGTCCGCCATTACCTCATGTTTTTCCCGGACCACCATGCAATAAAGATGTGTTAAGCCAGCCCTTCGGCTGTTCCTTTGTCTTGGTTCTCATACACTAAAAAGAAATAGAAGCAGTGACAGACTTTACTTTCTTGGCATACAAGATCACTGCAGATGGTGACTACAGGAAAGATCAAAAGCAAAAGGAGAAGGGAGTGGCAGAGGATGAAATGGTTAGACAGCATTGTTGACATTGTGAGCATAATCTGGGTGGACTCTGGGGGATGGCAAAAGACAGAGGAGCCTGCAGTGACGAGATCCATGGGGTCATGAAGGGTCAGACTTGACTGTATGACTGAACAATAAAAACAACAACAGAAGACTGCAGCAAATGTTGGTGTAGTACTGACATCAACTTTATATACTTTTTATATTTTAACCAAAAATTCAAACTCAAACTTTTATTGAGTTTTATACTCAATTTATTCATATGATTCCTCCTATTTGTATTTTCTCTTATTTTATTTTCCTGAAGAAAATACTCTCCTCCCCACCTCTCAGCTTTAGGAAACCATCTGCTTAATTAATGGGACCCAGATAATTTCTCTCCTGCCCTACCTTGGCAATTTTGCCTGGTTATGAAAGCATACAGTCTACCTCTATAAAAGCTAAATCAGATATTTCTGTACTGTTCTCCCCAACCACATCCTCAAACATCCTTCCCATGCTTAAGAAATGTAGACAGTCATTTCTAATTATATCTCCTTATATTCCCTCTTGTTCATTACCTGCCTCACTGCCCAATCTATTTCACTGTGCTTAAGAGGATGCCGTTATTTTGCTACATCTTTGTGATCGCAAGCCACTTAGAATTCCCACCACTGTCTTATGCTAATACTTTGAGTCCAGGCACACATTCCTGACCATGTGAGGTGGTGTCTAGAGGATTCTCAAGTAGGTAACAGCAGGCTCTTAAAGTCTTTCGCAAAGCCCATGAAATTCCCTGCTAGGTGGCTTTGGATAAGCCACGGCAGAGACTACACCATGATCTTTCAGGCTCCAATGCTTGAACAACATCGATTATGGCGGCTGGGATGTTCTTTATTTATTTCATTTCTATCCAACTCTCCCCCCCCCCCTTTCCAGTTCAGGGACCCTACTTGACCACTTTGACTTTTGTTATCTGCTTGAGACACTTTGTGTCAATAAACCAAAGCCTCTTTTAAAAGACTGCACAGTGGTGCACATGCATTCAGGCTGTGGGGCTTTCCTGGGCTCCATATTGCACCTTACACATAGAGATATACTAGATTGCTATGTTTCTGGGCAATAAGTTGCATCTCCTACACTTTTTTCCATGCATCATAACTCTGTTGTATCCCCCCACATATTTGTCTTTTCAGGAACAGGTTAACAGTTTTAACAAGCTTTCAGGGAATAAACAAGTGCTCTATCTGCTTTGATTCCTGTTTCTTCATATTATTATTGCTGTCTTTTCAGCCAAAAAATTAAATAGTGATTTTAGATATTTGTAATTTTACACGTGATTTTTAAATTCTTTCTTTGGAGTTGTCCTAGTTCATATATTATCTACCACAAGAATCATAACCAGACCTGTGATGCCAGATTGAAATAGATCTAGATAATCTGTTTCATCCAGGTACTCTCAGAATTCAGAAGCCACCACCTATACCTTGCTCAAAAACAGACTATTGGAGACTGGCTGTTAATTATCTGATACTGTTGAGTACAAAGAGGCTTTTTCAAGAGAAGTTTCAGAATTGCCTCCTTCAAACATGTCTGCATTTAGGACTCCAGAAGGGGCAATGATCCAACACAGATGTTGTTTTCACCTTTCCAGGGATCCTGTCAACATCCCTAGGCTGCACAGATTGAAAGGTGTAATACAGAACAAGCGACGACCAAAGTCATATCCACAGAACCTGTATCAACTGTAGCATCCAGAAGATCTGACTTTGAAGATCTGAAGCATTTTCTACAGAATAGCAAGAGAAGGCCATGACTAGATACCTTTCCAATGGTATCTAGTCAACCACTAGGAGAAAGGGTTAAGGGGCTAAGTTTCTGTCTGATCCAGAAGGTCTCTTCTGCTGTTGTTACAGTGCTTCTGACCTGGTAGCCTTCTTCAAGTTCCCTTATCCAGCTGACACAGATCACAAAGGTGGAGTGGACCTTTTCAGTTGCTAGGCTGCATTTGCACAACTGCCTCCTCAGGGAGACTCATCTAGCTCCTATATGAATGTCCTTTCAGTACCAGACTTTTATTATCTGAGGAATTTTTTCCATCTGACAATTTATTGCTACTTTTACACTCCTGAATTATTTATTGTTCCACTGTATTTTTATGTCTGTTTTTACACCGTAAATCACCCTGAATTTTTTTATTGATGGTTGATATAAAATTCTGATAGATGCTGTTTCAAGCTTGTAGACTAGCCATGGACAGAATCAAGCAAGTTCTGCTTTCAAACAAACTTTATTTTTTTAAAAAATAATAATAAGAATAAGAATAAAGAGCTTAATTGAACTTTATCCTGATAATAATAATAATAATAATAAATTTTAATTTATATCCCGCCTTCTCAACCGAGGCCGACTCTAGGCGGCAAACAACATAATTGATACAATACAATAATCCCAAAATACAATATAGCAATACAAAAAATAAATCAGAACAATAATAAACAGTACAAATCACATGGTGACAAATTCAAAAATATACATCAGCATCAAATATCTTATAACATCACACACAATCCTCCTCCCTCCCATCGAAAACCAGCCAGAGGTGGGCAAACAAGGGACCAAGGTCCACATAGTGAGGAGGAAAAAGTCTGTGGCCAGCTATAACCAAGAAAGACACTGAACAAACTCAGTCCACTCCCCCAGTTGCCCCCACTTTCCCCGGCCAGTGGGACCAGGGGAAGGAGCATGTGACAGCACCTGATGTGGTGTCTACCTCCTAGGTCTAGTTCATGTTCCCTTCCAGGGAGCATAACCCACTCAGGAAATACTTGGTGTCTCTTCTCATAGTGTTATAGATGACCGACTGACTGACAGGCAGGAGACAGGCAGAAGTTATATACTGTAGTCTGATTTCATGCCTCAAAAAAATTAAATTCGGGAAATGGCTGAGACAACATAAGGCCAGAAATATTTCTCTATAATTTCATATGATATACAAACAGATCCAAACTTTAGGTGATGGGTAGAGATGGGACTTCTGGTGGGTGGTGGTGGTGGTGGTGGTGGTGGTGGTGGTGTGACACCTACTCTCAGAATTCATCTAGAACTCCACAAGCAAAATTCTGGGAATAAAAGAACAGTCCTTCCTACCACCATGCTCTTTACAAACTGCTTCTGCTTTGAACAGCAAGAAAAGTACTTAAATACTACACTGAGGGAATCTTATGGAACAGTGAATTCTGATGCCCATTAAAGTGCGTCTGAAATTTCCTACAGTGTACATGACTTGAGCATACATTTTAAAAAGCAGTAAAACCAAAACTGCTGAATTCTAGTTTCATGTGTATAAACAGGTTCCTAAATTAAATGAAAAGTTTCTCCCTAGCAGTTTGGTTAGTGGATCCAACACTAGAAGATGGATCAATTTGCAGCAGCAGGCTTAGCTATTTATGTAATAGCCATGAACAGCTTAATTGAGGAAGCATGTTAAAAGCTGAAGAACAATGGCCACATTAAATGCATGGAGACAGTGATGTTGTTTTCAAATTAAAAATCATTGAACAATCTGTTTCATGTACTTCTGGGCAATCAGTAAAATATCCCATTCCTGGGGTTTCCTGATTCGTGAGTACAGCCAAAATTCTAGGAAGGATAAGAATTGGAGCATAGTAATCTTCTTAGACTGCGGTGGCTTAGTAGTTAAGACATTGAACTTGATAACTGGAAGGTTTGCAGGTCAGCAGTTCAAGACCCAAGTGCTGCAGGGTGGAGTGAGCTCCCATCTCGGGCCAACCTAGCACTGTGAAAACAAGAAATTGCTTTCAAATTCCAGTCAGAATTTCTGCTACCGGTTCTGGTGAACTGGGGCGAACCTGCTGAATCCCACCACTGGATGGAAGACTGAGTCAACCTTGATTCCTGCTCAGGATTGAACTCACAACCATTTGGTTGCAGTAGAGCAGTTTACCACTGCACCATTGTTACTGTTCTGGTTTTTTTTTAAATCATATCTTTGTAAAGTTCCTTGTGTTTGCAATCCTTACAAAAAGTGGTCAGCCCCACCTAGGCAGTGACACAACTGCACTTATGATCACAACATGCCATGCAAACTGCTTTGGAGGACTTAGAACATTTTGGAGGACTGCAGATACCAAATGCTGCCCAGCACAATAAAGTAAAAAATACACAATACAGTATATACAATTGTATATTAGTCCTATTTGCTCTTACCTCATATTCATTATGCCCAATTTGTCTACGTTAGAAATCAGATTGGAGATTATTTTCCTCCCCTGAAAGGTAGAAGCTACAGTATACTAGTTTCATCCTCTTCCCCAATCCCCAGCTATGGATAAAACTTTAGCAATATATCACACTTTACTCCTTGCTACAAATATTTTTATAACTAAACCAGAGTGGTTTTTATGGATCAGATGTAATTGTTCTAGCATACCACAGCTTGTGGTCACTTGATACAATATACGTTTGAACTCTACTTAAGTTTTTAATGTATATATTTGTTTATATATTAAAATTCAATAAAAATTTAATTACAAAACATAATATATCATGTTAAAATATACGTATCTGCAGAAACAGCTGCGGTTTTACAACAGATGTTCTTTCCAGTGTAGATATAGATATACTGTACTATGATGCAGATTTTAAACATTAAATAAAACTTATTCAACTTCACTCTCTTCAGGAAGGCTCAAGTATGTTACTGGGATAAAGCTAAACACAGCTGATTTCAATATTAATTGTTGTTGTTGTTCAGTCACACAATTGTACAAAATTACTTGCAGAAAGGATTTTAAAAAGTGGGTTTTTCCTGAATGTAAATTGCCAAAGCAGAAGTAAAGTAGATCTTTGGAAGTTACTTTTTGAACTACAGTTGCAAAAAATTCTGTCATTTGGTGGCTTCTAGGAATTGTCATCCAAAATTTCTCTGAACTTTAGAGCAGGCATTCTCAACCTTCAGCCTACAGGCCAGGCCCAGCCCCCAAAGGCATTTCATCTGGCCAATGACACCCTTGCCAAACTAGGAAGTTGAAAAAACTGCAGAACGCACCCACACAGAACGCCGCTAGATGCGTTCTGTACATGTGCAGCACATTTTTTACTTCTTCTTCCGGGCAGGAGGAACCACATGACAGGCCTGATCAGCTGCCCAGGAGGTGTGGTCAGATCCACAACCTGAAAATGTTAAGAATTGCTGCTTTAGAGAAAGGCCAGTAGCACTCTTCAATCATGTGTAATTTGCTGTAGATACAGGGAGTGAAAATTGTGACAGTTTTTCAGGGACTTCTAGTTGCTACCTCTAATAACCCCCAAATGGAGGCATGTATATCTAGCATCCACAGGTCTGGGCATTCCAGATGCTTTTGAGGAATACCATGCCACCCTGAACACACCTAGACCCTCCTGATTTAAATATGATTGGACCTTTTGGACACTAGCATTCTTAGCCCCCATGTGATGCTGAACGACCACCATATGAATAGGATGGAAGAACTACAGCAGTTTCTTTGAAAGACAACTTTTTGATGTACTGACTCTGGAACTGACACCTGAACCTTATGCAAGCTAAAGTGTAAACTTTGATCAAGTCAAGGTCTTAAGACATTCCATGCACATATACAACTAGTATTGAAAGGTTGTTAAGACAAATTCCATACAAACATACAGCCTCTGTTACTGGAAGCAGTACCTAGCTATTTTAAGTTGGCTTTGGTAATCCCTTCCTCCTGCATGTATCTTTTTTAATAATGAAACCACACAAATTGGTGGTTTGAAACCACTACATGTTGCACTAGTGAATTCTACAGATTAACTATATGTTATTTTAGGAAATCTTTTCTTTAAACTAGAACTATTTCCTAATGCTTGGGCATTTTTCAAGGGGACTCGCCCATCTCTGTGATTTTAACAATTTCTCTCCTTGCGAATGCCACCAAGCTTCACAATTTAAAAAAGCTTAACTCTTTCTCAAGCACCTCTTCCTAGCCCATACATCTATTCCCCTGGTATTTTGCAGCTTTCTGGCCTGTGGACATTTCTATTATATATGCCATGTTTATATAAATTGCCTCAAAATGAGATGCACATTAACCCTCCACCTCTGACTTATCAATTTTCTTTTTTTACATGAACTACAGCAGAAGCTCTACAGGTTTCCTTCTGAAGGCCACCTCTGTGCTGTCACAGCACTGGTCTACAAGTAAAATACCCCTTTTAAATACTTTTCAAATGGTAAGGGTTTTCTTGAACCTAATCCCAACAGTCATATGTCTGCATAAACCCAGTGATACACTGAGGCCGGTTCTCAACGTTTCGTGTGAACCGGTAGCGGAAATTCCCCCAGGCCATGCCCACCTGGCCAGCCATGTTATTTTATTTAAAACTAATCATCTGTGGGTGAGATTATGGTTCTGGGCTAACCAATTTCAAGGTATAACCCAACCAGGTATTTAAGTTGAAAACTTTGTAATATCCATTAAAATTTACTTATATCAAGCTGTTAACTGGTCAGATAATATTTCAGACAAACAAACTTCTGAAAATATTTATTGGAGGCTGTAGTAAGTAGAGGGTAAGGACTTTGAGCACTTCTGGGCAGTTTACAAGGTAATTAGTATTTTGCCGCCAACAAGCTGGACAGAGTAAACCTTCCGCCTGTTGGGATTAAACTCAGATTCTAAACAGACTTGTGGCTGCAGTACTGTAACTCCATCACTGCAGTTTAACCACTGCACCACGTGGATTCATCATGCAGCAGCATCACTTTTCTTGAATAGGGGGACCAGCCCTGCTACACAGCTACCTCTTAAGATTGTTTGCTCTTAAATTGAATTGCTTGAAACAGAATTTGTCCTGGAATATGAAAATATAGGCAGAATGGAAACCCTCTGCAGAGCATCAATATTGCTATGAATCTCTGCAGAATTTAGTAGCATAAGCCATTTCACAACCTGGCAGGAACTGTAATCTGAACACACAACAAAGATGTAAAAAGCCTCCTTTCTAACTCCTTCAGCTAAACTGTGTTGCAGTAAAGCTTAATTTCTTTTAAAACTCTAAACTTTGAATTAGAGTCTGGAATACTTAAATTCTCCGCTGAATAATAAATAAAAATAAGTCCTCATAAATTATCCAGAAGAATGTTCTGTAGCTCACTTGCTTTACATTACCTTGTACACATATTAAATGTTTAAATTGCCATATTAGATTTACTACATTCAAATTTTCCTGTGATTCCTCTATCCAGAGACAGAACTGGTTGAGAACTATATTGTTTTCTCATCAGGAAATCAACAAAGGCCAACTCAAACCTCTGTCAAAAGAAATGCCAAAAGTTTATCCAGGCTCTGTAAAGATTGTGTTGATGTTTCAAGGCTTACATCTATAAAACAGAGGTGTGGTCTTGTATGTGCTCTATAGGAACCCACACCACTGGACCAATCTCACTGAAAATTGGCACACACCTACCTTGTGTTGCGAGATCAGCACTGTGGGGGTCTCGAACCCATTTGGGGTTTATGCTCCCAAATTGGGACAGAAAGGGGACACCCTCACCAACAGGAGAAAAAGGCGAAGAAAAATCAGTACTGCGCATGTGCAACACAACCTCCATTACTGTGCATGTGCAACACAGCTTCCATTTCATGCTCCGGCGGCAGAGGAGACAGCAACACAAGAGCACCACAGCCTCCCAATGCAGCCAATGCAGCCGCAGGAACCACTCAATCCCCCTTGAGCTCCGGGCCTTGAGGAGGAAGAAGGTGGAGCAGCTCCAGGAAGAGGGAGGTGGTGAGGGGAGGAGGGGATGGGCCACCACTTGCTTCTCCTGCCAACCTCTGGCCCTGGCCAGGCCTTCCATGTATGGAAGAAAGTTCAGAGCTTCAGGGGTCCCCCCTACCCGCTTTGCTTGAGGACGGCCCAAGAGCACCCGAAGGAGCATCCAAGGCAGTGGGAGCCAGGCTCCTTGCCCCATTTAGCTCCCGGGTCTCTTTCCCTCCCACAGGTGATGCAAGTCCTGGGCTCCATCCCAGGAGGAGAGGCCGTGGCCTACAGGCACCAGGAGAGAGGGGAGCCAGCGAGGATTAGGAGCCAGGCCCCCACGGCCTGGGCTTGCCGGCGGCCCCAGTGAATTCAGGTCCCAGTCCCAGGGGGAAGCCTCCTATGTGGCCTTTCCATGGCTCTGGAGGCACCTCCGCTGGTCCATCCTTGCACTGCTGAGTAGGGGAAGGGGCCAGGATCCAGAGGGTGAAAGTCTGGCCAGAGGAAGGGACAAAGGAAAAAAACCTGAAAACCTGAACAAGGACGAGTAGACACTAAGGCTGTGAGTTCCTTTTTCAGTTGGAGTGACAGGCATGATATCGTGGAAAGATCAGTGGTACACTTAAAGTTCTCTCAATCAGCGTTCCATTAAAAAAACAATCCGAGCAAGGCCGGATAATCAGCTTTTGTGTGTGTGTGTGTGTGTGTGTGTGTGTGTGTGTGTGTGTGTGTGTGTGTGTGTGTGTGGTGGTGGTGGTGGTGGTGGTGGTGGTGGTGGTGGTGGTGTTAAAAAGCTAATCGCAGCCTGACATCCATCACTACTGGGACCAGTGGACCCAAGTCTCATGATCTCAGGCACGAAAGTATGTGGATGGATGGATGGATGGATTTTGTATTGTTTGTAGGCCACCTTTCTCAAGTGGACCAAGGGGGCTCACAATGTTATAGGACAGTAAATTATAGAACAAAAAGCAATTAAATGTGCAATAATAATTTTTAAAAAACATTAATTAAAGAAAAGCATTGTAAAACTTTAGAAAAAAGTTTTACCAAAAAAAAACAATAATATACTTAGCATCCAATGACTCAGGACTATATCTATATCATATCAATACATGATGCAAGTATACATAGACTGGGTGTTAGAATGATTGGCAGGCAGATAATGGTATGCTAGTGCTAGGCTAGATGCTGATTGGTTGGTGTGCTTGAAATATGATGGGATGTTTCATAAAGTGAGAGATAAGCAATTAACAAGTGAGCCTGTTGTTAAGTAGAGACCATCAGGTAGAATCTGTGTGAACAGCTACTCCTAAGTTTAGATGTAGAAGAATAGTCTGGGGTGAAGTGTGTCTGAATGTCGTAAAGGAATCTCAAATCTCTGTGTTTTTTCTCTTCACTTTCAATATTCCCAAATAAACTCCCTTGGCTTGCTCCAGATACGGCTCTCGGTATTTTGAACCACAATCAGGTAATAGTAACCTTGTGTGTGGCTGTCTGATCTTTCTCACACTAGGTCAGACAAAAGAAACTGCAGAATGAGCTCACCAAAAGGTGGCTTCATTTTGGCAGTTTCACGTCTGGCCTAGACATGGAAGAAGACTTTAAGTATCAGTTCACTAAGAATACTTAGCGGTCAGCAACATAGAGCATGGTGCTCTCATCTCACAGCAAAAAAATGAGAAAAGGAAGCCAGAGCGTTCAAGAAGTAGACTTTTTCACTCAACAAATCATCAGCTGGGACAAGGTGGCCTTCGTTGGGTGGCAAGGCGTTTGGAGTGGTTGGCTGGTTAAGTCTGTGAAATACATTGAATATTTCCGAAGTGCAGCATGTCTGATTGGCAATGATGATGTTTCTAACGTACAGGTAATTATAGCAAGCTGTCATCACTGAGATCTTGGTTTGGCCATGCACTTTGGAAATACATGGATAATCATTAACATACTTGAGTAGAAATTCTTCTGTTGTCTATTAATAAATCTGAAAAATTAAATGCAGTTTATCATCTAAGAAATGCCAATGCTTTTATCAACAATCATCTTGGCATTTACCTTTGTATGATTAGTATTTAAAATTATTAATTTAACCACTGTTTTTGTAACATCTTGACCTATTGTCTTTCAAGCACAGGACCAGCATTTGTGGAGAACATTTCCTTTTTATAGTTTATTAAAAGCTTCTTCTTAAGGCTTCATATATATGTATTTGTATGTGCATGTATGTGTGTTTCTGGTTTCACAGGGATCTCCACTCGAAGGCCACCTGCAAATGATAGTCAACTTCTATCTAAGTGGGGGAAGGAACATGATTGTGCAAATTTACTCTATGAAGAGAGAGATTCATAATGGGTGTGTCACATGGAATCATGCTACAAAAATATTGAGAAGGTACTATATTCACCTGATGTAACTTGGCCAAGTGGTCATGTGAACACCTAGTGCAGTGATGACGACCCTTGGCAGTTTCTTGAACTTCAATTCGCAGAATCCCTGATCAGCTGGTGTGCTGACTTGGGCTTCTGGTAATTTGAAGTCCAAGAACACCTAGAGTGCCAAGGTTCGCCATCACCAACCTAGTGTGATCCAGGGGCTAGAAAGCTCTATGGGTCTATGAGGAGGGTGGAAATAAATGCATCAAAGAATCTGGGATTCTTCTTTAAATCACCTAGACCTTGGTTGAAATATGGTCCTCTGCTGCATAAGTCTCAATTCTGTTCCCACTAAGTAGGAAATGAGTCAGTGTAAACACACACACAAACACAAACACAAATGGAGAGAGAGAGAGACACCATCCTAGCACACACCCATAAAATCAGGGTTTGAAGCATAAGGAGAAAGAGAGATTCATATTAATTATTCATTCCAAGCAACCCCCTGGAGCAGTTTTACTATGATATGCCATGCAGAATGCTTCAACACACTAATTAATATTTTCAAAGTGTTCTGTGAGCTCCTTTTAAATGCACTTTTGCCTTCCATTGAACATTCTTCATTGTAAATAAGATCAGTCTCGTTCCCCAAAACCTACTGACTCGTTATTCACCTTAGCTTGCACTTTATGAGTAGAGAAAGTTTCCCGCTGTATCAAAAAAATAACCCAAACCAGCTCTCTTTTTGCATAATATTAGTAACTTGCATGTCTTTTGTTCCAAAATTAACAGGAATAAATTATACTCCCTTTGAGAGGCAAGTAACTGCAAAATTCAGGTGAGCCCAGGAGATATTCTGTAATTTGCACTTAATGATTGTATTGTAGTGTCCCTGTTGCATTGCTCTTTCAGCTAGCAGCAAAAATAAAGTCACTGTAAATAACCTAATATTTAAACAGAAGCAAATTATTATTTTGTTTATAACAATGATTTCAGCATTCACTGAAGAATTTGTTCTCAGATGCAGTGACTGAATCAACTTATGTATCCACTGCAATAATTCTCATTGGTGTTAAGATAGGTTAGGTCATATGATTGATTGATGAATTTTAATTCCCCCCTAATGCAAGCGCGGCGCCAAAATGGCCGCCGCGCCCTTTGCGGGGCCCCCCCCACAGGACAGAGAATCCGGGTAGTTAGGGGCGTGGCCAGCTCCCTTATAAAAGGGGTGGCCACGAGGCAGCCGAGCTGCCATTTTACCTCAGCGACGGAGCGGAGAAGTTTTTTCCCCTGTGTCTCCGTCGCTCGTTAGCTTACCGGGAAGCCTTTTGGTAGCGATTCTGCCTTGCCGGCTTCCCTTTTCTGCTTCGGAGGAGATGCCTTCGAAGAAGAAGGCGGCTTCGAGTTCAGCTCGCGCTGTTAGGAGGTGCAACCCAGGTCGGAGGACCGCGGTGCCGCCTCCTCAGCAGCCACCTTTGCTAGCCCCGGCCGGGGCCAGCGGAATGGGGTCTATTGCCCCTTGGCCCGGAGTGGGCGATCAGAGTACGGGCGCGGAAGGGGTTCCGGCCCGCGGCCCACGAGCGGTGGACACCGCTCCTGCTCCTGCCCACTCTGTCGGGCCTACTCCTCTTGGGCCGCAGCCTCTCCCTGGGCCCTCTAGCCTTGGGGGGTGGTGCGGCCCCCTGCCTTGGCAAGTTTCTCCACCAACCCTGCCGGGCTTCGGTGCTGGCCAATGGCCATATGTGGGTCCCGGGGTACAGGGACCTGTACCCATGCCTGGACCAGGCGGGCCGGCCGGCCCTTTGCCCATGGTCAACGTGGACACCTTGCTGGCCCGCATTGCGGCCCTGGAAGCCTCGTTGGCTCGGGCCAGTCAGGCGGGCGCCCCCTTCGGGGTTCCTCTTGAGGCGCTGTCGGCAGGAGGACAACAGCCGGCGGGGAGGGTCGAGCTGCTGCAGGCGCGTGGCCCGGTTTCGGCCACTGCCTCGCAGCTCCCCAGCCAGCAATCAAGTGCGGGTCAAGCCCCGGTGATGAGCTCTACGTCGGTCGTGAGCTCCGACGCCCCCAGTGGGCCGGAACCCCCGGTGGGGGCGGCCCGCGGGGGTGCAGCATGTGAGTATACGGTGCAAGCGAGTACATCCACACACATTCCCAATCTAGGGGGGGCCTTTCAATGGCCTTGGCCTCGCGCGGGTGGTGCGGGGGCCACGCTGTCGGCGACCCACCCGGCGACGACGACTGCCACCTTGGGCACTGGGGTGGGCATTGGTCTTTACACTGCAGGGAATGTTCTGGGGGTGGCTGGGTTAGCTCAGGCCCCTTTTACCAGGCCGGCTGTCCCCTTTTCGGCTTTGCCGACGGCTGGGTATTCCTTGCCATTGGGTGATCACCTGGCACAGGCTACTAGGGAAAAGATATGGCGAGGGGAGTACGTAGATATCTTCTCACTCCTCAACAGAGAGCCCACCAAGGAGGAAAGGGAGGGTCAGGATGAGAAGGACAAGGAGCAGGCACGCTGCCGTAAGCCGCCGCGTACCTGGGCCAACTGGCTCCCCGCTTATTTAATATACATGGCGGTATATTTGAGGGCGCGGCCGGATTTAGCTATTCCCATGGTCCAATATTTGGACAACATATATAGGGCGATGGTCGATTTCCCGGGCCCCTCATGGCTAGCATATGATGAGGAATTCCGTATGAGGATTCCCCTCCACCCCGAGATGAGATGGGAGGAGCCGTGCCAGAGGCTGTGGCTTTTGTATATGACACCCACACGCCCTGCCCCGGGGGATAGATACCATTGCGGACATGCGGTCCAGCGAGCGGCTCCAGCGCAGGCTACCCGCCAGGCGGCGAGGCAGGGGGTTCCAGCCCGCCTGCTGTGCTGGACTTTCTCGTCAAATGGTTCCTGCAATCGAAAGAACTGCAGGTATAAACATGAGTGTCCCACATGTTCTGGCCCCCACGCAGCCTCTGCTTGTCCCAGGCCTGGGGGGGCGCGAGGCAGAGGGAGGGGTGGACAGTGGGCTGGCAAGGCTGCCACGGATGGAGCTAGTTCTCCAAAAGGCCCCCTCCCCAATTAAGGTGGACATGCTGGAGCGCTGGCTCGCATCGTACCCGAAGGGGGAGGACGGGGAGTATCTCCTTCAAGGTTTTAAGCAGGGATTTCGTATCCCTTTTATGGGTGATAGGTCCCCTCAGGATGCTCCCAACCTTTTATCCCTCAGAGGAAGGGAGGAGGTGGCTGCGGCCAGCATTAAGAAGGAGTTAGACGCGGGCAGGGTCGCTGGACCTTTCCCCGCACCCCCGTTTCCCAATCTTAAGGTCTCGCCACTGGGTTTGGTCCCCAAAAAGTCCCTAGGTGAGTTTCGCCTTATTCATCATTTGTCCTACCCAGCCGGCCGATCGGTCAATGATGCTATCCCTGATGACCTTTGTTCAGTCAGGTATACATCGTTTGACCATGCGCTGCGCATGGTGCGCTCGTGTGGCCCGGGTGCCCTGCTGGCCAAGTGTGACATTAAGTCGGCTTTTCGCCTCTTGCCAGTGCACCCGGGCGACTTTGAGTTGCTGGGTTTTAAATTTAAGGGGGAATATTATTTTGATAAGGCCATGCCTTTTGGCTGCTCCATATCATGCTCGGCTTTCGAGCGTTTTAGTACCTTCCTAGAGTGGGCTTTCGTCCGCAGGTCAGGGTCCCGGTCTGTAGCCCATTACCTGGATGACTTTTTATTCGGGGGTGAACGGGGCTGGGACACGTGCGCACGTCTCCTCAACACATTTCAGACGCTAATGGAGGAACTTGGTGTCCCTTTAGCGCCCGAAAAGACCGAGGGCCCATCGACCAAGCTAGTATTCCTGGGGGTTGAGATTGACACAGTAGTGCAGGCTTCTAGGTTGCCGGGTGATAAGGTGTCCAGGATAGTGGCACTTATCTCGGAATTGCTGGCCAAGCGCAAGGCATCCCTGAGGGAACTGCAGGTGCTACATGGGCACCTTAATTTTGCTTGCAGGGTGGTCGCACCGGGCAGGGCTTTTGCCCGGCGCTTATGCGACGCCATGGCAGGGTTATCCAGGCCCCACCACAGAGTCAGGCTCACCCGGGGTATCAAGGCAGACATGTTCGTCTGGTTGCAATTCCTGAGGGAGTTTAATGGGGTCTCATTTTGGAGGTCTGACCTCCTGGCATCCCCCAATTTCCAGATCCAGTCTGATGCCTCAGGATCCCTGGGTTATGGGATGTACTTCAATGGGAAGTGGGCCTATGGTGGGTGGCCACCGGCATGGGCAGGCACAGCTCGCCTGCGGGATCTCACATACCTGGAATTTTTTCCCATTCTGGGGGCTTTGATGCTATGGGGCGAACAGTGGGCTAATTCGGTGGTGCATTTCTGGTGTGACAATGCGGCTGTTGTACACATTGTCAATGCACAGACTTCCAAATCGCCCAGGGTCATGGATCTAGTGCGCCATTTTGTGCTGCGCTGCCTGCGCCTCAACATCTTGTTCAGGGCCAGGCATGTCCCAGGGATTAATAATGATATTGCTGACGCTTTGTCCCGCCTGCAGATCTCCCGGTTCCGCGCCTTGGCCCCGGATGCGGAGGAATTTCCCTCACCACTCCCGGACGAGATGTGGACTATTGGCAAGGAGAGGTGAACCGGGCGATTGGCCTGTCACTAGCGCCACGCACGCGTAAGGCGTATCAACAAGCATTCAATTCGTACAGGGCATTTGCTACTCAATTTCTCTTGCCAGAGACCTGGCCTATCCCGGTGGACCATGTTCTGCGGTTCATGGTTCACCTGCATGCACAGGGCCTCGCACCTCGCACCATAGCATCCAAGCTCTCGGCGTTGGCTTTTATGGCCAAAGTGGGGGGTCATGTGGATACCACCTCTGACTTCCGGGTGAGACATGTTTTGGAGGGGTGGGTGCGCGAGCGCGGGCGTTGCCCGGACGACCGGCACCCCATTTCCCCAGGGGTTCTTACCCAGTTGGCCCGGGGCTGGCCAGGCCTCTGTTTTGATCATTATGAGGCAGCCCTTTTTCATGCAGCCACAACGGTGGCATTTTTTGGAGCGCTCCGCGTCAGCGAACTCGTGATGCTGTCTAAGGCGGATGCAAGTGGTAGGGCACTGGAACTCGAAGATGTCTATGTTGCCAAAGACTGGGCCCAGTTGAGGATACGCTCCTCTAAAACAGATCAGCATGGCGTAGGCAGTGGTGTAAGACTGCTACGTTGTTCTTTGGCAGACATCTGTCCGGTTGGTGCCCTACAGGAATTCCTGGCACTGCGTGGCATGCACCACGGCCCGTTTTTCTGTCACCAAGATGGGTCTCCCCTTACTAAATTTCAGTTTTGGAAGGTGACAGCCAGAGCCCTCACCAGGGTGGGCCTACCAGGTGCCCGTTATGGCACACATTCGTTCCGTATTGGTGCAGCCTCTACAGCAGCTGCTTTTGGGTACTCTGGGGCTGACATACGCAGCATGGGGAGGTGGGGCTCGCAATGTTTTCAGTTTTATGTGCGCCCACTCCCGCCATGAGTACCAATCCAGTCACCTTACCGCCTTTTTTCTCAATTTTCTTACAGACCCTGGGTGTCGTATTACACCGGTGACAGTATGGCTGGTGGGCCACAGCTATGTGCACAGGGCAGCGCGTTACGCTGCGGCGACAGAGTGGGGACCCCGACTGGGACTGGGTGACCACGCCAGTCTCGCATGGCATGGTAAGCCTGGGATGTTATGGCGGGAGCTGCGGCCTTTCCTTTTTTCTGGCCTGGGTGCTGACCCGCCTGACATTCTATTCATCCACCTGGGGGGCAATGATTTGGGCCAGGTCACCGGCTTATCGCTCAAGCATGCGATTTGCGAGGAACTCGCCTACTTGCATTATGTCTGGCCTGCCACAACCCTGGTTTGGTCGGACATTGTTCCGCGCCATTCTTACAGAGGGGGCGTTAACCTCCTGGCCCTTGACCGCGCTAGGTACGCGGTCAATAAGGCAGTGGCGCGGTTTCTTGCCACCAGGGCTTGGGGACGGGTTAGTCATCACCCCGATATTAGTCTACAAAATTATGACTTGTACGCAGGGGATGGGGTCCATCTGTCGCGAGGAGGTATGGACCTCCTGTTGGGTGATTGGCGAGCAGGCCTGTTGACCGAGCTGACGGTCTGGGGGGGGGGCGTCAGGTCTTCTTTGAAGCCCCTCCGTGTGGCGGGTAGCACTGGTAAGGTAAACAGTATGACCCACAAGTATCCGGCAGGTTCGCAATTGACTGGACAACACTAGACAGGAATAAATTAGTTAAACGTTGTCCGGTCAACGACGAACCAGGCGATGGGGTGATGATGATTGCTAACCAGCATGCATCACCCCTGTGATTTCACGGATACGCGTCAGAGGGTGGGGTCATAAGTTAGTTATTGACTACGGTCAACAATTTGTTTGTTGTCAACAAACAAATTGATACAAATTGATACATTGTAACCAATTGCCGTTGGCAATTTTGGGGTGGTACCTTACCAGTGTTACTTCGGCCTGCTTGCCTTAGGAATTATGATTGGTCGTTTTACCAATACAAATTTATAATTCGGACTAGGGCATTGAATCAATAAATGTGGCCCTATGCTGTTATCCACTTTCAATGTTGTCTGTGTCCGTTATTGGGGGGGTGCGCCTGCAATGCAAGCGCGGCGCCAAAATGGCCGCCGCGCCCTTTGCGGGCCCCCCCCCCACAGGACAGAGAATCCGGGTAGTTAGGGGCGTGGCCAGCTCCCTTATAAAAGGGGTGGCCACGAGGCAGCTGAGCTGCCATTTTACCTCAGCGACGGAGCGGAGAAGTTTTTTCCCCTCCACCCCCTCCCTAGTTAACAGTGTGATATTATGGTCGCTTCGGGGCCGGGTGGGAATTTTTGGTTGGGACCCATATTGGCTCCGGGTCCTGGCTTTTTTGCCCATCCCACACTGTTGCTATGGTTTGATATAGGGGTCTTTCTGTGTTCCTACTGTTGACTTTGGTCACATTGGCGGGTAGCACTGGTAAGGTAAACAGTATGACCCACAAGTATCCGGCAGGTTCGCAATTGACTGGACAACACTAGACAGGAATAAATTAGTTAAACGTTGTCCGGTCAACGACGAACCAGGCGATGGGGTGATGATGATTGCTAACCAGCATGCATCACCCCTGTGATTTCACGGATACGCGTCAGAGGGTGGGGTCATAAGTTAGTTATTGACTACGGTCAACAATTTGTTTGTTGTCAACAAACAAATTGATACAAATTGATACATTGTAACCAATTGCCGTTGGCAATTTTGGGGTGGTACCTTACCAGTGTTACTTCGGCCTGCTTGCCTTAGGAATTATGATTGGTCGTTTTACCAATACAAATTTATAATTCGGACTAGGGCATTGAATCAAT